>JAEQBA010003223.1:0-128312 GCA_019434445.1 Phalangium opilio
GTAAGTACATGTGGCTGTGACCTCAGAGGCTCAGAAACACGCACAGCCTGTTAAAAACCGGCAATGCTTATCAGAACCCTTACGCGTCTACGACCGCAATTTACCGTCGAATGTCTGCATGGTGAAACATTCAGGAAATACTTCCATAATGATTTTAAAATTCAAATTAACTTTAGATTTAAGGATAATTTTAAAGAAGGACCCCTGACCAATCGCATAACGCCCTGCCTTCTTGTTAACAATTGTCGTGACACGCTCCATGTCTCGCGCCACGATTGTCCACGTCGCGCGCAAATTTTATCAAATCTCGTGAAAATTTCATTCGACACGGAACGTGCCACGAGAATTTTGTTAATAAAAAGGCAGGGCGTTACGTGACTGGCGGAGGTCCTTATTTAAGATTATCCTTAAAATCTCAACCTAATTCGAATTTTAAAATCATATTTCCTGAATGTTTCACTATGCAAACTGGTCATATAATTCTATGAGAGCGTAGCTCTCTTAGATAAGACTTCATACTGCTCTTAATGTATAAGGAGGGTTTTTTTTGTTGGATGTAACTTTTTTTGGATTGTATTAACTGCTTTGAAAAAATTCCACAGAACTACAATTCTGGCCTGAATATGTGGTTAAAATTTCAAAGATCCATTAATTAGTTTATTTTATAAAATAAAGTTGCTAAGGGTGGTTTTCATTTCCATAAAATAATCAGCCCTTTTGACGAAAAACTGGAATTTCCCATAGAAATACATGGGAATTTTTTCGCAAACGGCCATTTTTTCCAGGCACTTATAGACATAACTATACATTTGTTAGACTTGAAAACGGTTATAATGAAAGGTACAACATTTTACTTGGCGCTAAGCGATTTTCATTAACAATAATTAAGTCTAAGTGTGTTTAATTTTAAAATTTTTAAACCATTCCAATCTGCGATATTTTAGCATGGATAAGAGTCAGTTTTATGATAATAGCACGGTTAAGGCTATTTGGTCCAATTTTCGTAGTGGTTAGAAAACAAGAGAACCTAAGCTTGTGTTAGCTAACAAGTGAAGTTGGAAAAGACCCCACACATATATATTAAGTTAACTAGATTACCTACGACTGGAAATTAAGCTAGATTACTTACGACTGGAAATTAAGCTAGATTACCGTCGACTGGTAATTAAGGTAGATTACCGACGACTGGTAATTAAGCTAGATCAGCGACGACTGGTAATTAAGCTAGATCAGCGACGACTGGTAATTAAGCTAGATCAGCGACGACTGGTAATTAAGCTAGATCAGCGTTGACTGGTAATTAAGGTAGATTACCGACGACTGGTAATAAAGGTAGATTACTGACGACTGGTAATTAAGGTAGATTACCGACGACTGGTAATTAAGCTAGAATACCGACGACTGGTAATTAAGCTAGATTACCGACGGCTGGTAATTAAGCTAGATTACCGACGGCTGGTAATTAAGCTAGATTACCGACGGCTGGTAATTAAGCTAGATTACCGACGGCTGGTAATTAAGCTAGATTACCGACGGCTGGTAATTAAGCCGGATTACCGACGGCTGGTAATTAAGCTGGATTACCGACGGCTGGTAATTAAGCCGGATTACCGACGGCTGGTAATTAAGCCGGATTACCGACCGCTGGAAATTAAGCTAGATTACCGACGGCTGGTAATTAAGCCAGATTACCGACGGCTGGTAATTAAGCCGGATTACCGACGGCTGGTAATTAAGCTAAATTACCGAGGGCTGGTAATTAAGCCAGATTACCGACGACTGGTAATTAAGGTAGATTACCGACGACTGGTAATTAAGCTAGATTACCGACGACTGGTAATTAAGCTAGATTACCAACGACTGGTAACTAAGCTAGATTACCGAAGACTGGTAACTAAGCTAGATTACCGACGACTGGTAACTAAGCTAGATTACCGACGACTGGTAATTAAGCCGGATTACCGACGACTGGTAATTAAGCTAGATTACCGACGGCAGGTAATTAAGTTAGATTACCGACGGCTGGAAATTAAGCCGGATTACCGACGGCTGGTAACTAAGCTAGATTACCGACGACTGGTAACTAAGGTAGATTACCGACGACTGGTAACTAAGCTAGATTACCGAAGACCGGTAATTAAGCCGGATTACTGACGACTGGTAATTAAGCTAGATTACCGACGGCAGGTAATTAAGTTAGATTACCGACGGCTGGAAATTAAGCTGGATTACCGACGGCTGGTAATTAAGCTGGATTACCGACGGCTGGTAATTAAGCTAGATTACCGACGACTGGTAATTAAGCTAGATTACCGACGACTGGTAACTAAGCTAGATTACCGACGACTGGTAACTAAGCTAGATTACCGACGACTGGTAACTAAGCTAGATTACCGACGACTGGTAACTAAGCTAGATTACCGACGACTGGTAACTAAGCTAGATTACCGACGACTGGTAACTAAGCTAGATTACCGACGACTGGTAACTAAGCTAGATTACCGACGACTGGTAACTAAGCTAGATTACCGACGACTGGTAATTAAGCCGGATTACCGACGACTGGTAATTGAGCCGGATTACCGACGACTGGTAATTAAGCCGGATTACCGACGGCAGGTAATTAAGTTAGATTACCGACGGCAGGTAATTAAGTTAGATTACCGACGGCAGGTAATTAAGCTAGATTACCGACGGCAGGTAATTAAGCCGGATTAACGACGGATGGTGATAAAGCTTTTTCTCTCCTGTGTTTTCTAAACAATTTTAGTTAATATGAAGACTGAAGTAACAGATATTAATAAAAACTGTCATTGTAGACAAAGACCGGAAAGTGTAAAAGATAAGTTTAGAAAATTAACTGCCTGAAGAAACAGATATTCAAATTTTCACTTTTGAAGACATGATTATAAAACATCAATTATTTTAAAAAATTCTTATCTTACTTTTTTTCACCAAAATTTCATTTTCCCAAAATATTTCTCAACATTATTTACCCATGTATTTTGTTATCAATAGTAGTTCAAGAAAAAATTACACCTAGAAGAATTTAAGGGATACTACCTTGATACAAGGTTTTACTTTCGACTAACATTTGCTATTAGGATATTCAAATACTTGGATATCTGAAATGATTTCTCTTGACGAGTTTAAATTTTTTATTTGAAAATTGGAAATATTGCGAAGTGGAAAGTAACATAGGCCTTTTCATTGTGATTTAGTTATTTGTGTCGAAAAGATCTGTAGATTGATCGTGATCTTTGAGAGCTATACAGCACGTTAATATTTAATACTTCGAAAACATTACAATTGAAGAATACGTTTTGTTAAGTTTTAATACGGTTTTATTTTATCAGCTCTCAACGATTTTCTGTCCATTTTATACTCTTTATAGGGCCGAATTCTCTACCTAATTGTAAATTTTTGATAGAAAGTAAAATGTAACACGTACTATTTTTAAAATGATGCGCATGTTTCTTGTTAAAATATTTTTCTGAAAAAATTTTGGTGAAAAAAAGTAAGATAAGAATTTTTTAAAATAATTGATGTTTTATAATCATGTCTTCAAAAGTGAAAATTTGAATATCTGTTTCTTCAGGCAGTTAATTTTCTAAACTTATCTTTTACACTTTCCGGTCTTTGTCTACAATGACAGTTTTTATTAATTAGTAGAAGAATCGATAAATAATTACTTCATTTTCTATTTCACCCTGTTAAGCAGCTTCGAGCGCAGTCAGTACTTGGGAGGGAGGCAACGCGGGTTCGAACCCCGCCGGGGACGTTTAACATTTTATATTAATTTCCGTATTGTTTAATAGAACTTAAGGAAAAGTGTTTGTAGGATGCAGAAATGTTTGTTAACAGAGAATTAAAACATTTGCAAGATGAAACATTACGGTATTTATTTTTAGTTCAAATTTAGTAGCTCCTTCGCTCACTGATAGGGGCGCCACGTATCAAAAACCCTATCACACACGCGAGATTTTCGTCTCAGAATATCGCGAGACCCCCCTCGCAATAGTTTGTCTAGGTTCTTAATAGTGTTCTAATGTCTATGTTCAGAACTAAAAGTAAAGAGGTAACGATCAAGACTGAAGTTTTGTATTCGTGATAAAGTACTGCATTTAGTGCCCTGGAGTACTCCCTCACAGTAGCGTCGCTAGGGTTTGAAATTTGGAGGGGACATTCTGGGCACACTATTTGAAAGTTGTTCCTATTAGAAATTAACAACTAAATATTGCATAATTGGTTCATTGGCGCGTAGCAGTTAGCGCTTTCACCGCGCAGTAAGAGGGTCCCTGGTTGCATCCCGGACTGTGCCACCGGGTGAAAATTTGGGAACAAATCCTTCTGCAAGTTCTCGATCCCCGCTTGTTATAAAGGAGTTTTCCTCCGCGGTCTAACCCGGTTTCTCCTTTCCATCAAAACTTGCAGAGGTTAACGGTGATAGCAAAAACGGATTCATGCTGATAAGAACATAGGGCAATAGCTTTATCCTCTGGTACCATCCTCGCATACTTGGTTGAGAAGATTCGTCTGCTAATATTTATGTCACGTGTCTAAAAGCATACATTTCTACAATCTATATAGTTGCTGCAGACCGTCATAGATGGCGGAATGAAGTGACGCGAACCTACACCAAGTATGCTAGGATGGGGACAGAATATCTTGTGCCCTATGTTCTTATGAGCATGAATCCGTTCTTGGTAATAGTTAGTATATGGCGCTGTAGATTAGCTGCGGGGCATAGGGGCTAGCCACCACCCCTTTATGCATTGTAAAGGGACCCACCCGCCTGTAAACAAGCCGCAGGCTTAGTGTGGAAATCCCTTCATAGACAAAGCTTAGATTACTATATATTACCAAAATGTTCGCGGTTTACGTACGAAATCTATTCAGTTCCTAGATAATATTGCCTCTCATGACTTTGACATAATTTGTTTAACTGAAACTTGGTTAAATCAGAATCATTTCACGCGGGACTACTTTCCAAATACCTACCAAGTTTTTCGCGCGGATCGCCCAGATCCTAGTTTTAAAAATGTTCGTGGAGGTGGAGCCCTGATTGCCATCAAGTCTTCCTTAGTTTCTCTTAGGCGGAAGGATCTTGAGACTATTGACGAATGCGTAGTAATACAAGTTAAGACTGCCAATGGTGGCTCGTTAATTGTTGCTAATGCCTATTTCCGCCCGGCTTACGATTTCGGTGTTTATAAACAAATGTCGGATCATCTTGTGAAACAGCTTTCGGCCGTCGACATAGATTTTATTTTCGTCGGTGATTTTAACCTTCCCGGCATAGACTGGATAATCAATGGCACTCAGGGCTGCACCTCTCCTACTACATCTAAGGCGCTGCCAATATTCGACTTAATGTACTCTTTAAATCTAAACCAAATTAACCCACTTAAAAACAAAGCTGGCAATACCTTGGATCTTTGTCTTTGTAATATTAATGGTCTCGCACTTTCTGCCGTTGCTGATGCCTTGGTGAATGTGGATGATTATCATCCCCCATTTACCGTGGATTATACGGTGGCATTGTGTCGACCGGTCAGAGTGGCGGGGCAGTCATTTCGATTTCATTTGGGTGATTACGATCTTTTGTATAGGTTGATTCGTGACTCAGATTGGGCTGTAATTCGTGACAATGACGACGTTAACTTTTGCGTCACTGCGCTGACCAACAATGTTACTAACGCTATGAAGTTAGCTATACCTAAAAAGGGCTCGGTCGGGTCTCTGAGGTTTCCTCATTGGTACTCGGCAGAACTCAAGCATGCTATTAACCGCAAAAAGTATTACCACAAAAAGCGTAAGCGCACTGATGCATTGGATGATTTCATTGCTTTTAAGAAATATAGGGCTATAGTAAAGAGGCTATCAGTTAGGGATCGTTTGGCGCACTGCAAAGCGGTTTGTGAGGAGGCTGTTTCACATCCGAAGAAGTTCTGGAGTTATGTAAATGGAAATATTCGGGCTAAATCGCATTCCATAGCACTGAAAGTTAATAACACTATAACAACCGACAACGACGCCATTGCTGGGGTGTTTCGGTCGCAATTCTCCACTATTGCGACAGATACCACCTACGTTAATGATCGTTACGATTACGCCGGTCCTCAAATTGCGAGTAATCCATTTACCTGCCCTAGAATTTCGGCGGACGATATCCGCAAGGCCATTAAGAAGCTGCCTGCAAAATTCTCCACTGGCATGGATGGTATTCCGGCTTTTATTATTAAGGGCTGTGAAGATACATTCGTACCGATATTGCAGCATATTTTTAGTTTATCACTTCGTAAACAAACCTTCCCCACTCAATGGAAATCGGCCATAATGGTCCCTATCTACAAGAGCGGGCCGGCATGTGAGGCAAAGAATTACAGACCTGTTTCACTACTTAACGTCTTTGCAAAACTGTTTGATATGGTTATGCACTCTTGTTTGCAGAGTTGGTTCAGCGTTTTTCCCAACGATTGCCAACATGGTTTTCTACCGGGGAAAAGCGTTGACACTAATCTGACGTGTTTTTTGGACTTCGCGGGACCTGTGGTCGAGGGGCAGGGCCAGGTCGATGTCATTTATCTCGATTTGGCTAAGGCGTTTGACCGCATCTCCCACGGAGTCCTTCTACAAAAACTTCATTTTCTGGGCATTGGCGGTGAATCTCTTGGTTGGTTACGCAGCTATTTATCAGACCGTGTTAATGTGTTAAAATGTAACGGTCAACTTACAGATGTGTCTTATAGGGTGAATTGCGGGGTACCGCAAGGATCCTCGCTTGGACCATTGCTTTTTAATATATATCTGTATGACTTGCAATTCTCGGTTAAGCATTGTACCCTATTCCAATTTGCGGATGACAACAAAGTTTGTCATATTATAAATACACCTGACGATTCTGCGAAGCTACAGGAAGATTTGCATGCCATTGCCCATTGGTGCACTCGCAACAACCTAGCGATAAACCCTTCCAAGTCCATACACGTGACTTTCACAAGAAGGTTTTGCCGCGAGGTGCATTCCACATATAGTGTTGCTGGCGCGGTAATTCCGCAAAAATTGCAAGTAAATGACTTGGGAGTTATTTTTGATAGGGGACTATTTTTTCGCGAGCAAATAGCCAATTGTGTAAATCGATGTAGGCGGACGCTAGCTGTCTGTTATAAACTATCTCGCTCACTTAAGTCATTACATCATTTTAGAATTTTGTACCTTAGTCTAGTGCGCTCTCGTGCACTGTATGGTTCTCTGGTATGGGGAGGGTGTAGTCTGTACCTTCTCTATCGAATAGAAGGAATACAAAGAAAGTTTATCGAGTACGTTCATAGTTTTTTTCTAAGTCATTTACCAAATATTTACGAATCTCTTTTAAATGAACTAAACCTTAAGTCTTTGGAATACACCATGAAAATTAACGATGATAAATTTTTATTCAAGTTAGTTCGTAATATTATACCATTGAGTGCATTATTAGTCAAACTAAATTTTCTAGTCCCTAAAAGTCTGCGACGGACTCAGACGTTTTATGTCAAGAACCGCAAACTCGATCCCATGCAACGTATGCAACGACATTATAATTCTTTTGGCAGCACTTTCGACTTGTTTTGCATGCATTATAAAGATATTCGATAAATAAATATAACATATGTTGATATCTATTATACAATTTTGCAATACCAAACTATTATGTAACAAAGTAAACTATTGTAACAAAGTATATAGTTATGTTTCGGCACTATTGCCATTTTTTTTTCTTTTCATTGTACTGCACTGTATGTAACTTGTATAAGCCCTATGTGTATATTCTCGTGAACCCTCGCGGTTTTTTGTATACACAATAAACAATCTTTTCATTTCATTTCATTATAGACCTTTATAAGACGGTGGCACAGGGCAAATGACCAGTTTAAAAATTGACTGGTCCAGTTTAAAAATTAAATCGGAGGGGGGTTAGTGGTCCATGGGACTACTATGAAAATTCAAGGGTAACCAGAGTTCAGACTAGTCAGGGAAATAGTACACTTGGTCCCAAAACCAGTTTATTAATTGCTGGGAGTTTTTAAATACAAGAAGTGTGGGTTACTGGTCCTCAGGACCAGTTTATTATATGCAAATCTATTCGAGAACAAATTAAGTCGTTTATTATTTCGGACACTAGGATGTCACTGGTCCCGAGGACAGGTTTCTCTCTCTCCCAGACTGTTTATAACTACCCGGAAATTTGTTTCAACGTGAAATTATTCGTTTTTAAAATACAAACTTTTATTGTTAAAGAGTAAGGGTCCGAAATTATTGACTATGACCATGCTATGAGACAATAGACCCATCCAACAAATCTTTTGAATTTTTATAACGGCTCAGATCTCGAGCTCGGGTTTTGAGGTGAGAAAGTTATGACCTGATTGGCTTGATTTTGCCATGCGCAGAACCTGTTTTACCCCAAGAGTCAGACTTTAAACCAATCAGAATATAAAGGCTCATTTACATGTGCGCGAGAATTAAGCTTAAAGCGGAGAGTAGAAGTTGAAAGTCGAATCTTTTTCTCGCGCCTAAAAAAGTCGCGTCTGCCAAAAGCGTTTGTTCCCGCTGCTCCACCCGCTCCTTCGTTTACATACGAGCTGGGCGGTAGCATGAGCCTAGATTGCAGAGTTGCCTTTCAGTCGGAAGTAAAGAACTAAAATGGCGTCGACTGTCGTTAGTTTGCTTCTGCTGAAAAAGAAACTATTGCTTTTGAAATACATTCGACATTTATAACAAAAAATAGAATGGAACGTCGTTAGTGGGTACTGTCAAGTCCGGAAATAATAACAATTGTAGTTATAACTGAGTTTTTTATTAACTGTTTCCCGTAGCGCGATAAGCATCTCTAATCTGCCGAGTTACTGATAACATCGGTTTAAATACATAAATTGGTGTTGCGCGCGCAGCCATAATAGTAAACTTTGAACCCATACATGACATCTCCTTTCCACAATGGAATAAAACAAATTAAAATATTTTAACATTATAAACATCATTAAACATTCATTATATAAAAAGAACCATTATTCAACAAGGTATTAAGCAAAACTGTAACATCGAAAACGAAGCCCATTAAATTTAAATCTGAACAATATAACAGCAATCCTAACTTAGCCAGGGGAATACCGCTGGTTCGGCTTAACTATTCTGCCGCTCTTGGTGACGTACGGGTTGACTTCACGGACTGTGTCTTTCCTGGGTGCTTGGGGCTCCGTGTTCTCCTCTTCCGGGGACTTTTCATCAACAGAGACAGCACCGCTCATGACCTCCGAACCTTTGGGGCCCATCCGACAAATAGGCTGATTGTAATAGGGATTCAGAAGCGCTCTAGGCATGCTACCATCCGTATGCATCTTCTGGTCCAGGCGGACCCGAAGATCCTTTCTGTTTCTTCTATAAGAGGCCCCTGCGGAAGTGATGATCTCATATGATCGTGGCGGTGACGCCAATTTCGAACGAACCGTTGCCGGAACCCATCCTTCGTCCGTTCGCAGCCAAACCGACTGTCCGGCTGACAATTCGGGAAGCTCACGTGTATGTAGGTCATAATACCCTTTCTGTTGTTGTTGGTTTTGTAACAGTGATTGCTGGACCAATGGCACCGGAAAGGTTTCTGGCTTTAATAGCTCCGGTCGGATAGGAATATCGGTTCGAAGTCTCCGTCCCATCAACAGTTGGGCCGGAGATGGCAGGTTATTATGGGGAGTTGCCCGCAACGAAAGCAAAACCTGGCGAATGTCTTTTCCTTCGTCCAAGGCTTTGATAATTCCTTTTTTCACGGTTTGGACCGTCCGTTCAATCTGGCCATTTGACTGAGGATGGTATGGACTGGACGTCATGTGCATAATATTGTGGGAGTTGAGATAATTCCGAACATCCATTGACGTGAATGGAGGCCCATTATCCGTTAGTAGGGAATCTGGATATCCATGCCTAGAGAAAATCTCTTGGAAAAACGAGATTAGTTGCGCAGCATTCGTTGCCCTTACTTGAGCCATCTCCGGATATTTGCTGTAATGGTCCACAAGCAGGAAATAGTACGTCTGTCCAATTTGGAAAATATCAGCCGATACTCTCTCCCAAGGTCTCTGAGGCGTTTCGTGCGAGATCATCGGTTCCCGCGGAAGAGATTTTTGGTATTTTTGACAAAGATTACAGGTAGATCCCAAAGCTTCAATATCTCTACTCATCCCCGGCCAGTAAACATCTTCCCGCGCTCTAGTTTTCAAGGCCACTATTCCCTCGTGAGTTTCATGTAATCGTTGCAAAATCAGATTTCTGAGAGCGAGCGGAATGACTAGTCTTGTGCCCCGACAAACTAGGCCATCAGTAATATGGAGTTCCGCCTGGAATTGATGGTATGGCCGAATTGAGAGTGGGAGGATATCCGCATTAGGAGGCCATCCTGCCTGTATATATTGACATACAAGCTGTAGATCAGGATCCGCATCGGTGGCCCGACGTATATCCGCAAGTCGGCCAGGAGAAACCGCCACCGTTAAGGAAAGCACAGTTGGTGTGTCGTCAAGTTCGCTACAGGTCGCGTTGGATGGATTTACGCAGTCCCTGCTCAAAATATCAGGGATTACAAGATCTGTACCCGGTATATATTGCAAGTGAAACGTGTATAGCTGGAGTCGTATCAACATGCGTTGGAGACGAGGCGAAATTTGGTCTAAAGGTTTTTGGGATAGACCCAACAATGGCTTATGGTCCGTTTGGGCTACGAAGGCCCGTCCGTACAAATAATAGTGCAGTCTTGTACAACCGAACAACAAGGCCAAAAGTTCCTTTTCTATTTTCGCATAACGTGTCTGTGCGGCGGACATCGAGGCAGACACATAGATGACAGGCAAATGTCTTTGCAAGAGGACAGCCCCTACAGCCATCTGACTAGCGTCTACGGATAACGTGACTGGTAGATCAGGATCAAACTGCTGCAGCACAGGTGCCACCGTCACGAGATGTTTCAAATTTTGAAACGCTTTTTCCGCTTGGCTGTCCCATTGCCAAACCACGTCCTTCCGCACAAGCTGCCTCAGGTATAAAGTAGCATTAGCCAACGAAGGTATAAACTTGGCTACATACGTGATTAAACCCAAAAATCTCAAAAGGGCAGCTGGGTTTGATGGAGATTGTATTGACTGAATGGCCCGAACTCTGTCCTCGTGAATTTGGATACCATTAGCCGATATGGTATACCCCAGAAACTTTACGGATCGTTGCGCCAATTGCATTTTCTTGGTGCCAAACATCAACCCCGCTCGACGTGCGCAGCCATAATAGTAAACTTTGAACCCATACATGACAGGTACATCCTAAATGAAGATATAGAAACAAAGAAGGCTATTTTCGCCTTTTGGATTAACCTTATTTGATATAATTTATATATATTTTCTCTACTTGTGCTTGAGAATAATGTTGTTTTAATAATTGTCTAGCTTAAATGATGAGGCAATGTGATTACACGTATTTCAAAAATTTTATCTTGTTCTTTTCTTTCTTTTAAAGACATTCTCAATGGTGGTGCCTAGGCCTATTTCGCGAGATAAACAAACGCAAAAATATCAAACGATATTCGGTCCTTGGCTATTATTGGCTTGGAAAATCACGTGACTCTTTGCGACAAGCAAACATGAGCTGAAAAATCTACCACGGCAGATCGGAGCTTATTCGGAACACCCGCTTCATCTATGAGCAACAAGCGCGACTTATAAAGTTCTCGCTTGTTTGTAAACGGTACGCCTAGGGAACGCAAATCCCAATACGCCTCATCTCTCAGCTTTACGCTTCGACTTTTTCCATTCCTCGCGCACATGTAAACGAGCCTTAATGAGTTTTTTTCGTCACTCAACCACATATGGTACTACAGTAAACTTTGTTAGTCACGTGATCCTATCCCTTAGATGGAGACTAGACCAAGCCAACTTGTTTATTTGTTGGTTGGGTCTTAAGTTAAGTTTTAGTTTTGGTTTGCGGGGAAACATTTTAAATGTCTCCATCTGTTGAATGGTCTCTATTTAATTATTTATATGCTTTTCGTTCATTTATTTGTTTTTCGTTCATTTATTTGTTTT
Source organism: Phalangium opilio (assembly GCA_019434445.1). Classification (NCBI taxonomy): domain Eukaryota; kingdom Metazoa; phylum Arthropoda; class Arachnida; order Opiliones; family Phalangiidae; genus Phalangium; species Phalangium opilio. The sequence goes on from JAEQBA010003223.1 coordinate 12,105, forward strand.
TCGTTCATTTATTTGTTTTTTCTTCAAAATTTTACTGTTTGATATTGAAGTTCATCTCTACAAAGACGAAACTTGATGAATCTATCAATATATATTGCTCTAGAATTTTTTGGGGCTAAGATAAATATTTTGGTAGGGTTTTGGGATTATTCTATGAGAGCGGTAGCTCTCTTAGATAAGACTTCATACTGCTCTTAATGTATAAGGAGGGTTTTTTGTTTGGATGTAGTTTTTTTTGTATTGTACTAATTGGTTCCAAAAAAATCCACTGAACTACAATTCGGACTCTTAATATGTGGTTAAAATTTCAAAGAGATCCATTAATTAGTTTATTTTATAAAAAATAAAGTTGCTAAGGGTGGTTTTCATTTCCATAAAATTAATCACAGATTTTGACGAAAAACTGGAAATTTCCCATAGAAATAACATGGGAAATTTTCCAAAGTTACAAATTTTGTCCATACCCTTACAAAAATAACTATACGTCAGATAGATTTGAAAACGGTCTTAAATGAAAGCCCCATATCCATAGTTGGCGCCTATTTTTTTTCATCAAGAAAAATTAAGTTTAAGTACTGTTTTTCATAGTTTTAATTACATGCTCCGACTTACGTGGTTTACCCTGAAACTATGGAACCTGCGACATTTTAGCATGAGTAATGTAGTGTATGAAGCGAGTTTGGTCGTTTTACCGCGGTTATAGTCAAATTCTTAGAACAAATAGCTAGCTTAATGGACATTTTAACTTTTCTCTGTTTAGGTTAAAGCTATTTAAACTTGATTACCTTGTGGGTACTTGTGGGTGCATGTAGGTACTTGTAGGTACTTGTGGGTACTTGTAGGTACTTGTGGGTACTTGTAGATACTTGTGGGTACTTGTAGGTACTTGTGGGTACTTGTAGGTACTTGTGGGTGCTTGTGGGTACTTGTAGGTACTTGTGGGTACTTGTGGGTACTTGTAGGTACTTGTGGGTACTTGTAGGTACTTGTGGGTACTTGTAGGTACTTGTGGGTACTTGTAGGTACTTGTGGGTGCTTGTAGGTACTTGTGGGTACTTGTAGGTACTTGTGGGTGCTTGTAGGTACTTGTGGGTACTTGTAGGTACTTGTGGGTACTTGTAGGTACTTCTGGGTACTTGTGGGTACTTGTAGATACTTGTAGGTACTTGTGGGTACTTATAGGTACTTGTGGGTACTTATAGGTACTTGTTGGTACTTGTGGGTACTTGTTGGTACTTGTGGGTGCTTAAGGGTACTTGTAGGTACTTGTGGGTACTTGTGGGTACTTGTGGGTACTTGTAGGTACTTGTGGGTACTTGTGGGTACTTGTAGGTACTTGTGGGTACTTGTAGGTACTTGTGGGTACTTGTAGGTACTTGTGGGTACTTGTGGGTAATTGTGGGTACTTGTGGGTACTTGTGGGTACTTGTGGGTACTTGTAGGTACTTGTGGGTACTTGTGGGTACTTGTAGGTACTTCTGGGTACTTGTGGGTACTTGTGGGTACTTGTAGGTACTTGTGGGTACTTGTAGGTACTTGTGGGTACTTGTAGGTACTTGTGGGTACTTGTGGGTACTTGTGGGTGCTTGTAGGTACTTGTGGGTACTTGTAGGTACTTGTGGGTGCTTGTAGGTACTTGTGGGTGCTTGTAGGTACTTGTGGGTGCTTGTGGGTACTTGTAGGTACTTGTGGGTACTTCTAGGTACTTGTAGGTACTTGTGGGTACTTGTAGGTACTTGTGGGTACTTGTAGGTACTTGTGGGTACTTGTGGGTACTTGTGGGTACTTGTGGGTGCTTGTAGGTACTTGTGGGTGCTTGTTGGTACTTGTGGGTGCTTGTGGGTGCTTGTGGATACTTCCGGGTACTTGTAGGTACTTCTGGGTACTTGTGGGTACTTGTTGGTACTTGTGGGTGCTTGTTGGTACTTCTGGGTGCTTGTGGGTACTTGTAGGCACTTCTGGGTGCTTGTGGGTACTTGTAGGCACTTGTGGGTACTTGTAGGCACTTGTGGGTGCTTGTGGGTACTTGTAGGTACTTGTGGGTACTTGTGGGTACTTGTAGGTACTTGTAGGTACTTGTGGGTACTTGTGGGTACTTGTAGGTACTTGTAGGTACTTGTAGGTACTTGTGGGTACTTGTAGGTACTTGTGGGTGCTTGTAGGTACTTGTGGGTGCTTGTAGGTACTTGTGGGTACTTGTAGGTACTTGTGGGTGCTTGTAGGTACTTGTGGGTACTTGTAGGTACTTGTGTTTGCTTGTAGGTACTTGTTGGGTACTTTTAGGTACTTGTGGGTGCTTGTAGGTACTTGTGGGTGCTTGTAGGTACTTATGGGTGCTTGTCGGTGCTTGTAGGTACTTGTGGGTGTTTGTAGGTGCTTTTGGGTACTTGTAGGTACTTGTGGGTACTTGTAGGTACTTGTGGGTACTTGTAGGTACTTGTGGGTACTTGTAGGTACTTGTGGGTGCTTGTAGGTACTTGTGGGTGCTTGTAGGTACTTGTGGGTACTTGTGGGTGTTTGAAGGTACTTGTGGGTACTTGTAGGTACTTTTGGGTGTTTGTAGGTAATTGGTTATATTAGAGATACGGGGATATCCTTTGATTATGTAATAGTCCTATTTGCCCCTTCCCTCCTTCGTTAACATTTGCTCCATAGGATACTCCATATACGGGAAAAACCTGGAAAACTCAGGGAAGTATATGGGGAAAAGCCTGGAAATCTCAGGGAAATTTGTTTTCCAAAAGTTGTATGAACCTTGTTTTGGAACATATGTTATAAACTCATGGTTTTAGATATATAAAATTTTACCAAGAAGCCATATCTAGTATACTAGGGAGAAGGAATAAGATGCCTAAGTATTCGCGCGCCATAGTCCCAGTCCCACTTTCAAAATACAAGGGGGGACGTAAAAGGAGGCCGGGCTCTTTCGCCTCTCGGATCGAGTTTATGAAGTTTTATGGATAACCGAATTTCATATTGTGCTTATGACAATTTTGAGCTAAATGTTAAACGGACATAAATCAGCATTTTTAAAAATTTTGTAAAATTGTCAATTTGGGCCTATTTCTGGAATTTTTAGGGGTGCCTCGCGTTTCAATAAATGATTGTTAAAAATTGTATTATGTTAATTACAATAAGAATACACACTTTTATTGATTTAAGTTTTTTTTTTTTGAAGTATCATTATAAATAAATGTCTGATTGAGCTAAAGTTATGGTCCCCTTTATATATGTTTCTGCTTAGTGCAGATTTTGAAAATGTAAAACAGTTTCTTAACATTCTTAATTAAAATGAAGACTGAAGGAACAGATATTAATCAAAAAAATCTTGATTAGAATCAAGACCTAGAAAGTATCGATAAGACTGAGGTTATCACTTGTCTGAAGGATCAGATATTAATTTTTCTTTTTAATTGAAACATAAATGCATGCTTAAGAAAAAACAACGTTCCATTACCGTTTTCCGTTGAAATAAATTATTTTACTGGTAATCAATTTCAAAAATTTACTTATCTCGGCTTTTCGACCACAATTCCATTCCCCGAAAACATTTTATCATTACATTAATTACTTTTGGGAGATAACGTGTTAAAATAACCTATAAAACAATAAAAAACTGTTATAGCGGTCTGTTTAGCCTTGACAACAACCTTTTAAAAGTTACAAGGACTATATAACCCTTTCGAGACTAACAGGACCTGAGCAAACTATAGCTTAACCTGCTACTAATACGACCAGGGAGAATTTATGTAAACTGGAGTTAAAATTTCATCATGTGCGACCTGCGGCCCTGAAACTCTCCCATAGTCCCAGTGTGTAGAACATAATTTTTTCGCTGTTATCTGCCAAAATCAATTTTTTCTAGGTAGTGCCGCCTCCTCACTTGAATTTTTCATGATATATTAAGGTTTGAACGAACAAAATTCTAGATTACTATTTTTACTACCATGTCCCTCTGCTAACTTGAAGCAAACTTTCCTCTCATTTTGCTGCTCATTACCGGTGCCATTCCCTTGACTTTCTGTTCGTTATAACTACGATCATGAGTTTATTTATTTCAAACCAAAATATAAAAAAAACGGATTCTTTTTCCTTTTGTGCTACTTAGAATTTACAAATGTATATAACGTTGTGCCGTGCCATATCAAATAGTCTCTAACCATTGTTAGAAAATAGAGAGAGAAATTGGGCAGTAACACTGATCATGCCCTGAACTATGAGAAAGAACAATACGACGGTTGACTAAAGTACACTTGATATTACATCATTTTGCAAAACCGCGAGTAAAAATCTTACTGTCCCAATTGAATTTGGCGCCATTGGTTTTAGAATAATTAAAATGTTCCACTGCGAAGCGTGCCGGTCACGAATGGGGATGTAACGTCTTTAGGAACCTTTTAAAACCGAAAACCATACACGTACTCTCCCAAAAGTAATTAATGTAATGATAAAATGTTTTCGGGGAATGGAATTGTGGTCGAAAAGCCGAGATAAGTAAATTTTTGAAATTGATTACCAGTAAAATCATTTATTTCAACGGAAAACGGTAATGGAACGTTGTTTTTTTCTTAAGCATGCATTTAAAATTCAATTAAAAAGAAAAATTAATATCTGATCCTTCAGACAAGTGATAACCTCAGTCTTATCGATACTTTTTAGGTCTTGATTCTAATCAAGATTTTTTTGATTAATTTTGAGGGGGCTAAGTTTGAAATTTGGGGGGGGGGGTCCTATAGCGACACCACTGCTCTCTAACCTTTCTGAAAAATTTTGCATGGTCAATTTATAGATCTATATAAGCTCTCGCTTAAATTTCCATTTTCCATTTGCGCTGGGAGCTGATCTGTATGAAACAGATTTATGTTTAATGCCGATTTCCTTTAGCTACTAGCAATCTGCCACCATAGAGCAGGCAATAGGGTAATGGCAGCCCTCTGCCTTCGACTGTATTAAGCTCTATGGGGAAATAACATGGGATGCCATTAGTATATATTAAATTAGACACAGATGTATTTAATGTAATCACGGTATCATGGCGTTTTCAGTCGGATTTTAAGACGTAATAGAGCAAATTATAGGTAAATGCAACACGGCAATTGAAAATTTACAAGGATTACTTAACCTAAACTCAATGTAGAACCAGGAGTTCATAATAACCCCCCTTCGGGGGGGAAGTACGAAACTGGTTAAAAAGATCGTAAAAACAAAAGTTCGCCGTAAAGCTCAGCGGATTTATACACCGCTTAACTCTCAAAGAAATAGTTACCCCAATGTTTAGCGCCCACGCGCATTAATTTCCCATATTCCGGGTTAGCACTATTTTTATCTTGTGATTTTGGGAGCGAAAATGGCTCGCGACGCGAGTCGCGTCTCACGTCTGTCGGCGCGGCGCGCGGGCAGCCGCGGTGTACATTAAGCCTTGGCTAAGAAGTTGGCTTTGCGATGGTTTCTAGTTTTCTACAAAACATTTAAACGATAGTCATTATTGTTTTCTTGTGATATGTGTGAGAATTCCGTGGTTAAATTAAAACGGTATGGACAAATTGATTCCCAGTATCTTTAATATAAGAATTCCATCGTGTTTCTACGTCCACATACTCGCCATTTATTTTAACGACGGAGATCCCTGCAAAGTTTTGAAACGAAAACCAAGGAGTATAGATACTACTACAATCTATTGTAAAGTTGTATGTCCATCAACAGGCTAGTCCTTTATATGCGCAACGACAAAATCTTGTTGTTCGCGATTTTTACCATTAGCTCTATGGCAAGTTTCGTACTTCCCCCCCCCCGAAGGGGGGTTATTATGAACTCCTGGTAGAACTCACCAACAGGATGCCAATGGTTTTTAACTGCTTTCAAGAAAGCAGAGTTTTTGGATTTCAATAAAATATGTGATTGTGAATTAGCAATTAAAGGTACAAAGTTGTTCTTTAAAACATAATCCATAAACCTGTTAGACTTTTTCTTTAACTCAAAAAACCTCAAAAGATGTAACTTAAAACACCGCTTCATTGCTAGGTTTTTCTAAATTTAAAACACTGTTTACGGAAGGTAGAGCAGACGACGCAAACAACTCGCCTCCACTATCGTCTACTATCGATTAGTATCGAAGAGAAGAAAAGGAGTGGAAGTGTGGAACAGGGTGAAAAATAAGGATTTTATTTTTAAACTGGACATTGGGCCAGCGACCCCCTGGTTGGGAATAAATAACTGGTCCATCTTGGAAGATTGAAGTCCATGACCATTGACCAGGGCGCGTCGTCTGCTAAACTAAAGAATTGGATAATTAAAATAGTTATGATAATGTCTGGACTCTGGCTACCCTTGAATTTTATTAGTGGTCCCGTGGACCACTGACCCCCCTCCGATTTAATTTTTAAACTGGTCCAGCCAATTTTTAAACTGGTCATATGCCCTGTGCCACCGCCTTATTTCCCACGCTGGAGTGGAAGCTTCAAAGGCTCAGAGCCAGGGCTCTACATAAGGATATTTTTTTAGCAGTCAGCCTGACTAGTGAGCCCCCCTATCCCTATCCCAATTTTTTTTTAGTAGTCACTGACTAGTGAGACGCATGGTTTACGATTGGTACATTTTTTTACTAGTCAAGTTGACTAGTGAACCCCCAGATTTCGATTTATTTTAGTAGTCAAGGCATTTTTTTAGTAGTCAAATGCCTTGACTAGTGCTTTATGTAGAGCCCTGCTCACAGCTGTAGAAAGTTCGAATTTCGAAAAGATATTTTCCAAATGGTCTTGATGTCTAAAATTATTAAAACTAGTCCCAAGGACCAGCGCCCTTGCCATGAATAGTTAACAGGCAGTCTGGGAAATAAGGGGTACGTTCAGTAACCCTCTTTGATGACAGCGCTTACTAAGCGATGCCAGATTTTCACTACTGTACGCTTTTTCGCGTTTCCGGTTTTGACGTCATGATGCTCAGCGCTTGCTCATCTGAAAAACCACCTAATCGATATGGTTTTTTTTTTATGGCGTGACGTAACGCTTGACTGTTGTTGGCGCGGGATTTAAAAATGAAACTCCAATAATGCTATTTCAACACAGAAAAAAATGTGTTAGGAAATTGAACACAATCCCTGAACATCTTCATGCAACACTCTCCTATACATGTTCAAAAATGAGAACATGTTCAAATAGAAATCTGTTCTTTTTTCTAATGCATTCAAGCCATTTTGTGTTTGATTTTGAACGTGTTTTTATTTAAGTGTTCTGCCTCTGAACATGTTAATTATGTAGAAAATGTGTTCAGGAGCTGAACACAATCCCTGAACACCTTCATGCGACTCTTTCTACTATACATGTTCAAAAATGAGCACATGTTCAAGTGAAAATATGTTCACTTTCTAATGTGTTCAAGACGATTTTTGTTTCGGTTTTGAACGTCTTTTACGTGTTAAGCATACACTCTAAGAAAATGGGGCGCGTTTTAACACCTTTAAAAGTAGTTTGGGGCCAAATTTGACATCATTACAGGTGTTCATTTACACCCCTGAAAGGGTTTAATAACACTTATGGAGCAATTGGTGCTATAAAATGGTGCAACAGAGGTGCAGTTTAACACCTTTTTAACTCTTATATCGAACTAAAACTTAATTTTTACTCTCACATGAGTGTTGTGCAATTCTTTAAAGGGTGCGGCATAGCACCTTTCAGAGTGTCGCATAACACCTTTCAGAGTGTCGCATAACACCTTTCAAAGTGTCGCATATCACCTTTCAGAGTGTCTCATAACACCTTAAAGAGTGGGTGGTTTATTAGCAATCAGTGGTATATTCACAGCAAGGTTCCACTTTGAGTTAAATTAAGAGGAAAGTTCTTACATGCAGAACTATACCGCTTTAAGCAATGCTTGCAGGGCCGGATTAAGAGGGGGGCGAGGGGGCACTGGCCCCCGGGCGCAAGTCTTGTTGGGGGCGCATAGAGTTAAACTATTCCCTCTTAGGGACATTTGCTGTTCTGTTTTTTTCGACTAAAGGGGGCGGCCCCCGGTGCAAAATTGCTTAATCCGGCCCTGAATGCTAGTTCTAGCATTCAGTGTGAAACTGCATAAAAGTTGGTAATTTTTACCGACTTAATAGCCTCTGAAAAAGGCAGAAAGTTTTTAATTACTATAATTTCATCGGGTATTAAGTTGGTTTTGGAGGCCATAATATCCAAGCAGTAGATATAAACGTTCTTGTTAAATTTAATAATCTCTTTTCACTAAGAATTTTTCGAGCACCAGAAACGCGTTTGACCTAATCTACTCTACAATATTTAAAAAAAAATTTCATTTTCTACTCTAATGATTCTCAAAATAAAGATAAGACATGTCACAAAAGTTGGCGTCTGTAGTCGCCCTACTAACATAGTCTCGTTTTTTGTGGCGTGAAATCGCACAATACTTTTAAGAGTATCGCTTAACACTTTCAAGAGTGCAGTAGCGTTGCTAGGGTTTGAAATTTGGGGGGGGGGTGGGGGGTTTAAGTTTATTATTCGTATATTAAAGATTTACAAACTTTTATTAATAAAGAGTACGGAACCGATCAGTTAGTGACTATGAGACAATTGTGGATGAAAGAATTTCACTCGTCTTTTATAAGTTCAGTTTCCGTTTGCTTTTAGTCCCCACTACTGTTTGATATTGAAATTCATCTCTACAAAGATGAAACTGAACGAAATTATCATAATAATTTTTTACACTATATTGCTACAAAATTTTAGGGGATACGAGCAATTTTTTAGTAGAATTTACGGATTATTTTAAGGGGGCTAACTTTGAAATTTTAGGGGCGCTAAAGCCCCCAAAAAGACTTAGCGACCCCACTGCAAGAGTGTGACGCTTTTAAGAGTGTCACCTAACACGTTTCAGAGTGTCGCCTAACACGTTTAGCAGTGTTTTACAAAAGTACAATACCCTCTGATTACGAATTTCTTTGTTAATTTTATTTAAAGGATAAAAATATATTCTTTCATGAATATCATCTTTAAAAAATGCTTAACAATCAAGTTTTTCAATAATTTTTTACTGTTTGTATTGACTTTAATATTAAAACATTAATGAAAATGAAAGACCTTATTTAAGAAACCCGCAGTACTATAATTTTCCATTTTTAATTTCAAAACGGTTTTAAAAAGTTTTATTTTACACCGAATTTACACCTTAAATTGGCCCCACAAAAACTCAAGGTAATAAAACTCTCTTTGGGTGTTTTTAAGGTGTAAAAAAAGTGTTTTCTTAAATTACACTTCCCTTTCTTAGAGTGTACGAACATGTTAAGTACAGTCGCCGCAATTAAAAACTTTCTCTCTCGCGACGTCTTGTTTCAACAATAAGCCGCAAATTATTGATCTGATACAATTGATAAAAAAACTTATCGTATATTGTTGTTTTAATAAAGATTTGCGGCTTACTGTTGAAACAAGACGTCGCGAGAAAAAAAGGTTTTAATTGCGGCGACTGTACCTCTCTCATTCTAGAGTCCAAGAGAGATATGTACGAGAATTTCTTACTTGTAATTAATAATTAATAGGTATTACTGTACTGAGGTTTAAGTTATTTTGCTAGTAAAAGGACTATTAAGTATTGAAATATATTTTTGTCTTGTAATAGTTACTTAAAACTTACCCACAAAAAGGATTACACCTTTAATATTCTGAAGGGCCAAGGCTTAAAAATCCTGCCCAAAACTTATGTGCTGTTACTTTCGGGATCGGTTTTCTTATTAGCACATTAGCAGCAGTAAAGGTTGCAGACGAATTTTAGGGAATATTAAAATTTCCCAAACATAAGTAAATGCAATTGCAAAAATGCTTTGTCAGAGAGTTCGTCTCATCGTCTGCGCTTTGCCAAGAAACGTTTTCAAGGCGTATAGTTAAATTAAATTCGCATTCCAAATATTTATTATTTAAAAATATGCTTACCAGTCTGGTGATTATTTTAGAGGGGTCTAAGTTTGAAATTTGGGGGGGGGGGAATAGGGGGCTTTACCCCCCCCCCCCCCCCCCGAAAAAAAGGCCTAGCGACGCCACTGAATCATTGAATTGTATAATTACTTCAAGTTTAAATTCATTCCTGGGCGACAAAGAAAAACCATGGATATAAAGAATGCGCGTGAGGAAATAGGTTTTCACGCTATATGATAAGCAACTTCCTATCTCCGACGGGACCTTATTCGGTGTATACTCTGTTCCAGCTTTAGTCGTCAGCACGCACAAAGCTACGTTACATAGAGATCTAGCTTAGAGTGTGCTGAGAACCAAAGCTGGAACAGAGTATATATCGAATAAGCTTCGACGAAGTACGCCTTCAACTACAAGGTTTACAGAACATGAAAACAAATGATCGCGTTCGCTGTTCCTAAAATTTTAATGCGTTCATTGTGAAAGTGTTAAGATTTTGTGTTCAACTGTTACAATTTTTCCAAATAGAAACAAAAATTAGAAGTTGAACGCCAAAATTAAGCGAAGTGTTCAATAAATTACACTTTTTCATCACTTAAACATATCAAGAAACCAAAATCTGATTTTTGAACACAAAAATGTGTTCAAATCATTAACACACTTTTTTCTGTGAACAGTAATTGTATTGGTTTTCTTTACAAAACTACTTCTACCATTCAAATGGACATAATTTTCTTAAACAATTTCATTACTTGCGAGCTCGTTAATAGTGGACAAGAGCCATTTGCGCTTCGTAACGTTTTGAGGGCCAGTAAGACGTTTCCCCAACCCCATTTTCGAAAACAGCGCTAACTTCGAAATGTGACTTTTCCGTTCAACAACCTTTTACCGTTTTACGTCACTGTGACGTCTCGAGCCCATCAACCAAACATCAAGAAAACAGCGATTTCTTTGAGATTTTCGTTACTGAACGTACCCAAGGATATTTTTAAAACTAGTCCTTGGGACCAGTGCTAGATAGGACACCCCTAGTCCCCGAAATAATTTACTGGTCTCCGGACTGGTCCCAGCCTTTGTTCTCCTATAGATTTGCAATTAATAAACTGGTCCTGAGGACCAATAACCCCCACTTATTGAATTAAAAAACTAGTCCAAGCAATTAATAAACTGGTTTTGGACCAGAGGAAGTGTGCTGTTTCCCAGACTGTAAACAGGCTAACCCTAGGCAAAGCCCACTCGATCCGCGCTCACGGACGAAGCCCTGTCAATCGGCCAAAAAGTGCGACTTTTGGTTTCTTGGTGGGATATTCGAAGGAACCGAAAATTAACATTAAGTTCTATGGGAGGAGGTTGGTTTTTTGACCAGATCCTTTAACCTATTGATCCAAACGTCCTGAAATTATAATGTGAGGTGTGATACAATCTATTATAATATATTAAATAGGATTCAAGCTTTCATACTGGATAATTATTTTAATAAAAATTTATTAAATTATTATGTCATAAATGTAAATTAGTACTTAATGCACAAAATCTTTGGATCTAATCGGCCAAAAGTCCTGAAAATCGAATGATAGGTGTGTTACAAACTAATATATCTAAAAATGGTTAAAAAAATTTCATAATCAATTAGGTTACCAAATATAATAAATTTAGTACTTTCACTCCCTTTCCAAGGTTAAACATATTGCTTACACATTACGCTAAAAATCTTTTAATTAAACAAAATTATAGGCCCTTAAGCTTAAAACACACCTATTTTGGGGAAGTTCAGAAGAAACCTACCAAGAAATTTTTTTATGTAAACGCATTTTTAGTTCAAAACCGTATTTACTGAATATATCACGTATTTTACAAAAACAGAGAAGCGCAGAAAAATCACGAGTAAGGAACTAACTGAAAAAGGTTGGGGAAAAGTATCATAATCCCAGTTGCAGTTGGTAAAAAAACCGCAACAAAGATTTAGGCCTAGTGGAGAGATAGTTTTAAATTATATCTTTTATTTTAAAATTTGGCAGCTCCATTAAGCCGCATTAATGTCTGGCGATATTTTTTACTCGTGGCCAAGTACACGAAAAACGTAAGACTGTTAGAAAAGAACACCAACAATTGGGAATCGTCAAGGTCAACTAAAAATGTCGGAACAGCCTTCATGTCAGAATAAATAGCACCAATGGCGTAAGCGATGGAAGTAGGTCCATGTGCCACTAGTTGCAGCGCAATTACCAAGAGTAAAGTCACCGTGACACGTTCTTCCGTTGTCTGTGATCGCGTCATGCTCGTGCTCGAATTTGACGTCTTCTTTGGCTGTGAAGTAAACGCATTATTTTTCTATTGCAGAACATAACGGTACAAGCAACAATTTAAACAGAATTAAAGAAGTCGCGAGCATAAGTAGTGAAAGTACTGAAATTCCAATGAGGCAATAATAAGCTCTTCGTTTGGTGCAAAGTGTTTTTGAAGCTACACACAAAAAAATTGAGTGTTTCTTTGGAGTGAAAATGGTGTACTTTTTAAATACACCTATATAACGCCTGACATTTTCACATGAATAACAAAAACGGTGTTATATAGGTATTTTAAAGGTGACCATTATCTTCGAAAAAAAACTTAGTTAATAAAGGTGTAAAATCCATCTGGAATTACTCCTTTTTTTCGGAAAGGGTGTTATAAGGGTAGATCTCAGACTTTAAATTTTATAAACTGGTAATTTTAGCACAATTCTGTAAATTTTTCATTGCTATATAGTTAAACTGTCTCATACAATAACGCGAGAGGCGAGAGAACAATTTCTTATTTTTTTATTGATTTATGATTATGATTAATATTAATATGAAATAGTTTTGTTTATAATTAATATTTAGTGAAATGAAAGTTTTAAAAGAGTGTAATTTAAGAAAACACTTTTTTTACAAATTAAAAACACCCAAAATCGATTTTCGTCGCCTTGAGTTTATCCGGACAATTTAAGGTGTAAATTCGGTAATAAAAACCTTCAAAACACCGTTTGAAATTAAACGTGGAAATTAAATAATAATACTGCGCGTTTTTTTCTAAAATGAGGTCTTCCGTATATGTTTTAATTTTGAAGTCAATCCAAAGATTATTAATTCAAGGAAAAAGACTTAATTGTTCGTATTAAATTAATTATAACAGCATTTTTTAAAGATGATATTTTCTTAAGAAACTATTTTTATCCCTGAGTAAAACGTATGGAATTGGTGATCAGGTGGTATGGTAGCTTTATAAAATCTGCTCAATGTGTTATGTGACACATTTAAAAGCTTTACGCGGCATTCTTAAAAGCGTTACGCGACACTCTTAAAAGCGTTACGCGACACTCTTAAAAGCGTTACGCGACGCTCTTAAAGGCATTACAGGACACTCTTCAAGGCGTTACGCGACACTCTTAAAGTTGTTATGCGACAAGTTTAAAAGAGTTATTTTAAGCTCGCAAAGGTGCTGAGACGCATCCTGTAAGGGATTGCACAACACACATAAAAGAGTAACAATTATCTTTTAGTACGAAAGACGAGTTGATAAGGTGTTAAACTGCATCTCTGTTGAACAATTTCCATTCTTATTTTCGACACCCATTGTTAAAAAATGAACAAATCCTTTCAGCTTAATATCAAATGAACTGTTTCGAAGTCCACCTTATTTGACATTACCCATAAAGTTCTATAATCATTAATTGTTTTGACGCATTGCGTCCCGGGTTTAACATTTTAATCCAATCAAACAAGGTTAATTTATCGTTAAGTGCTCACGACGCCCACACTCTGTTTAGAAAACCCATATAATAACAAAATTTCTTCTGCACTAAAAGTTCGTGATTCTGCGGATAAAAATTCGAACTACAGACAAACCTTTCATTAAAAATCCATAAATATCTCAACAATTTACTGTATTTAGACATCACAAGACATGTTTATTTACCATAATTTAAATATAAATTTGTCTTTTTAAGCATCATGTTACAATAATAACAAAGGATATGTTATGGATTATGGCTAATTTCACCTTTCCCTTATATTTAGATAAGCCTTCAAATCGTTAGACAGTGTATTACTTTGCAACTCTGTTATTATCAGAGAAATTTTAGCAATGGACACTTTCGTTAAGTGTAGTTTTTTGGGGCTATTTACCACTTTTCGAAAACCGCCTAAGTTGTGGAAGTTTGGTCGAATGGGACCTCCCAATTATGGTTTCGGTCTGTGTGAAATGTGGACCCATAAAAACTAAATTTAAAGGTGTTAAAAAACACTAAATATTTGTGTGTGTACAGTGAAAAGTATATATAGCACCTTTATTGAGAGTAGCACCATGTGGTAAAAGTGTCAAACTGAATTAGAATCACGCTGTGTAATACAGCCTTCCTACAATATTTCACGCCTTTTCTGCACTATTTCACACTTCAGTAGTTCAAATTCACGCGATATGAAGAATATTGGAAGAACATACAAACACTTAAAGAACACCTTTTAAAAATATTGTTATTAAAAGGTGTAAGAAATAGCTCAATGAAGTGTAATAAATGTGTCAGTGGGAAATATTTTTAAGATGCAGTGTTAAAAATGGTCCATTTAACACTTTCAGAGGTGTTGTTTTACAACTTTAAATTAAGACCAAAGGTGCTAAATCACACCTTTTGTTTTTCTTTTCTGCACTATTTCACACTTCAACAAAAAATTGACGCCTTTTGAAGAATATTAGAAGAACATACAGACACTTTAGAAACACATTTTAAAAATATGGTTCTTAAAAGGTGTAAGATAAAGCTTTATAAGGTGTAATAAATGTGTCATGGGAAAATATTTTTAAGACGCAAAGTGTTGAAAATGGGCTATTTAAAACTTTCAGAGGCGTTATTTAACCACATTAATGGTGCTGTTTTTGGACCCGTCAAAATTAAGACAAAAGGTGCTAAATCACACCTTTGATTTTAAGAGTGTAAAACTAACCTAAAATTATTTCTTTTGTGACATATTTTATCTTTATTTCGAGCATAATTAGAGTCCCAAATAAATATTTTTTTTAAAAATATTGTAGATAAAATTAGGTTAAACGCGTTTCTGGTACTCAAAAACTCTCAGTGAAAATACATTATTAAACTTAACAACAAAATCTGTATCTACTGCTTGGCCATTGAAGCATCCAAAACCCACTTAGTACCCCATACATTTGCACAAGGTTAAAACTTTCTGCTGTTTTCGGATGTTTTTAAATCGATCAAATGTCTTTTAAGCAGTTTCCCACTGCATGCGAGAACTGCCCGCGCTATAAGGGGTGTTGTTCAGTATATAAGAACTTCACTCCCTGCATTGGGATATGGTTCTGCATGTGAGAACTGTCCTCGTTTCTGGAGGGCTAAATTAAATTACCCATAATCTTCCCTATATTTCCCGAGAAAATTCCAAAGTTATTTCCCAAGAATATTCCAAAGATATTTCCCAAGAAAATTCCAAAGTTATTTCCCATGAAAATTTCAAAGTTATTTCCCAAGAAAATTTCAAAGTTATTTCCCAAGAAAATTTCAAAGTTATTTCCCAAGAAAATTTCAAAGTTATTTCCCAAGAAAATTTCAAAGTTATTTCCCAAGGAAATTCCAAAGCATTTTCCAAAGAAAAAGAGGCCAATATTCCCCAATTTCCCAAAGAACCCCTTAAGGATTTCTAAAGAAATTTCCCAAAGAACCCCTTAAGGATTTCTAAAGAAATTTCCCAAAGAATATTCTAAACACACTCTAAGAAAATGGAGTGTGCTTTAACACCTTTAAAAGTAGTTTATATGGGTCCAAATTTGACACGGTTACAGGTGTGGATTTACACCCCTGAAAGGGTTTAATAACACTTATTTGAGCAATTGGTGTCAAAGATAAGAATAAAATGGTGCAACAGAGGTGTAGTTTAACACCTTTTTAACTCTTATATCGAACTAAAAGTTAATTTTTTACTCTCATATGAGTGTTGTGCAATTCCTTAAAGGTGAGGCATAGCACCTTTCCGAGTTTAAATAACGCTTTTAAGAGTGTCGCATAACACCTTTCAGAGTGTCGCTTGACACCTTTTCTAGAGTCACATGACACCTTTCCTAGAGTCGTGTGACACCTTTAAGAGTGTTAGATTTTATGACAAATAGCTCTATATTCATAGCAATGTTCCACCTTGAGAGAACTTAGGAACAGTTTTAACATGCAGAGCTATACCCCTTTAAGCAAGGGTAGTTCTCGCATGCAATGGAAACTGCGTAAAAACTTGGCCACTTGATCGACTTAAATCCAACGTGAAACTGCATGATAAGTGGGTCATTTTCACTGACTTAATAACTTCTGAAAAGGCAGAAAGTTATAAATTAGTACAAATTCATCGGGTATTAAATTGGTTTTGGAGGCCATAATATCCCAGCAGTAGATAAAGACGTACTCGTTAAATTTAATAATCTCTTTTCACGAAGAGTTTTTCGAGCACCAGAAACGCGTTGGACCTAATCTACTCTACAATATTTAAAAAAATAAATCCGTTTAGTACTCTAAATTTTCTCAAAATAAACATAAGACATGTCACAAAAACATGTGTCTCACATATTTACCTCTCAAGCTGGCGTTTATAGTCGCCCTACTGTGAGGCCAGTACCTAACCTAGTCTCGATTTTTAGTGTCACACAATACTTTTAAGAGTATCGCATAACACTTTCAAGAGTGCAATAGCGTTGCTAGGGTTTAAAATTTGGGGAGGGGGAAAGGGGCTTAATATTATTGTTCGTATATTAAAGAAAACTTTTATTGATAAAGAGTACGGAACCGAGTTATTGACTATGAGACAATTGTGGATGAAAGAATTTCACTCGTTATTTGTAAGTTTAGTCCCCACAACTATTTGATACTGAAATTCATCTCTACAAAGATGAAACTTAACGAACTTTTTATTATAATTTTTATACAATATATTGCTACAGAATTTTAGGAGGCTACTAGCAATTTTTTGGTATAGTTTACGGATTATTTTGAGGGTCCTAACTTTGAAATTTGGGGGCGCTATAGCCCCCATAAAAGGCCAAGCGACGCCACTGCAAGAGTGTCGCCTAACGCTTTTAAGAGTGTCATCTAACACGTTTCAGAGTGTCGCCTAACACGTTTAGCTGTGTTTTATGAATGTACAATACCGCCTGATTACCAATTTCCTTTTAAATTTTATTTAAAGGATAAAAATATATTCTTTCATGAATATCATCTTTAAAAAAATGTTTAGAAATTAACTTTTTCAATAATTTTTTACTGTTCGGATTGATTTTAATATTAAAACATAAATGAAAATGAAAGACCTTATTTAAGAAACACGCAGTATTATAATTTTTCATGTTTAATTTGGAACGGTGTTTTAATAGTGTTATTTTACACCGAATTTACACTTTAAATTGGCCCCTTAAAACTCACGGTAAAAAAACTCTCTTTTGGGTGTTTTTACGGTGTTTACACCGTTTTAACACGTTTTTTACACTTCCATTTCTTAGAGTGCAGTTCTAAAGAAAATTTTTGAAAGGGAGCCGAAGATGGGGGAGGAGCTACACTTTTTAAGAACAAAAAAATAAGGCGTCGCCATATGTTTCCACCATCAAGGAAACACCGAGAGCCCTTTAGCCATTCCCACCCCTCCCCCTCCTGCTTCACCTTATATCTCGGTTGATTAATTTTCCTTTACAGCCTGCCATATGCATTTGTCTTTTTGCAATTGTTATTTCGTTTCTTCTGACGCACAAAATGTGGTACGCTATTCTCAAGAACCGAAGATATAAATCAGGTCGAGTAATTAGGCGATATCTCAAAGTTTTATGGGATGTCTTTTCCATATTTTTCGCCGAACGTAAGTAATTGTAAATCCTACTCGAATAATTAATATTAATTATTTTCCGTATCGTCTTTTCTGTTACCTAGCTTATCCCGGGATATTGGAGCGTATTTCCGAACGTCTCGCGTACGCGTTTTGGTTAGTTGGCGTCACCATCATCGGGTTCTTTATGAGTTGTTTCCTCAAGTCTGAGTTCTTCAGTGTGAAATATATGTACATCGACACCATCGAAGATCTTCAATATATGCAAAAACATGCCAATGTCCAACCCCTTATGCTCAAAGACTTCTTGGTTTACAACTATCTTCAAAAAATGGTTAGATCGGAAATAATAATAGTTCCGAAAGTAAAATATAAGTTTTATGTTTTAGGCCAGTAAAGATAAGTCATTGTACAATTGGATGAAAACCCAATTGACCGAGGAGAACTTTTGCGAAACCTTCGATCTAGTTGCAATGCCTATTTACGAAGAAATTCTCCAAGGCCATAAATCGCTGATCTTGAGTCAGCAGTTCTTGACTTGGTTTTTCGGATACGCTCTGTCGGAAAACACCGATATGATGGCAAAATTGAAAGACAAATACGATGGATTCTATTTTTCCGAAAAGTCTGTTAAAAACGATATCTTTGTAGCTCCCGTGAACTCGTCTTTTTTCACCAACAAAGTTTTCCAAGAAAACTTCATGAAAGGGTACGACAGAATTATTACGCCAATTTTGCATTATACAAACGCGTTTTATCACTTGCAGAATGTTGGTATTTTTGGAGACGAAAGCGACAAATTATCTCGATTTCACCAGCGATTATTCCATGGATTTTGTCAAATGGCATCGACCAATGAAAACCGCCTCTGTTCTCAGTATATTCGCCTTGTCCGCGGTATTTTACATCATTCTGGTTGCGCAGACGTTGTGCGCAGTGGTCTTGGCAGTCGAATTGATTCTTGGAAGAAACGCCTATAAAATATAACAAAATATGAAATTCGATCTTATTGCCTTGAGGCGCGTTGCTGAAACTAAATTTATAGAGATGTTGATTTGAAAGGAAAGTTTCTCGGCTGAACTTTTATATCTTAAGGAAAAGAGCGTAGAAAACAATATATGCCTGTATTTTAAAATGCATGTGGTTAGGGCTTTCATCTGGCAGCAAGAGTTCCCCGGGTTCGATCCCTGTAGCAGTAGCACTGAATGAAAAACCTTGGAACATACCCTTCTCATAGAGTTTGCAAGTTCTCTCTTCAAGTCGAGTCAGCATAAGCATTACCCTTACAAAAATCTTCTTAAGAACTCTTAAGAAAATTCCTTGGGAAATTTCTTTGGAAATCCTTAAGGCGTTCTTTAGGAAATTGGGGAATATTGGCCTCTTTTTCTTTGGAAATTTATCTCTTGAATTCCAAACGAATTTCGTTGGAAGATAAACCCTAGATCTTCTTTGGAAAACCAACCCTAGAGGTTCATTGGACATTTATCTCAATAATTCCTAACGAATTTCTTTTGGAAATAAACCATGGAATTTCTTTGGAAATTTATCTCAAGAATTCCTTACTTTGGAAAATAAACCTTAAACCTTCTTTGGAAATTGATCTCAAGAATTCCTAAAGAAGTTCGTTGGAAAATATTCCCTAGACGTTCTTTGGAAATTGATCTCAAGAATTCCTAAAGAATTTCGTTGGAAAATATTCCCTAGGCGTTCTTTGGAAATTTATCTCAAGAATTTTTAAAGAATTTCTTTGGAAAACAACCCCTAGACCTACTTTGGATATTTATCTCTAGAATTCCTAAAGAATTTCTTTAGAAAATAATCCCAAGACATTCTTATGAAATTTATCTCTAGAATTCCTAAAGAATTTCTTTGGAAAATAATCCCTAGACCTTCTTAGGAAATTTATCTCTAGAATTCCTAAAGAATTTCTTTAGAAAATAATCCGTAAACATTCTTAGGAAATTTATCTCTAGAATTACTTAAGAATTTCTTTAGAAAATAATCCCAAGACATTCTTTGGAAATTTATCTCAAGAATTCTTTAGGAAATCCAAAGAAGTCTTTGGAAATAGTTTCTTTAGAAAATGATCTCAAGGGCTCCGTAGGGTTCCAAAGAAATTCCTTTAGAAATCTTAACAATATTTTTGTAAGGGTAAAACTCCTTTAACAAGCGGGGAGAGAACTTGCAAACTCTACGAAGAAGGATTTGTTCCCAGATATAGTATTATTTATATTATAAAAGAAAAAACGCGTATGCACCAATTAAAAAAAACTAGTTTTGTTTCGCAGTCCTTTAAAACTGCATTTATACTCAATCCCCGGCATCACAAGGACTCTTTCAAACCCACCAAGGTCCACAAATTAGAAATTAATATGGGTTTTGTAATGTGAAATTGAGTTTCATTGATATGAGAAATATATGATTCGAAATTTAACAAAAAGTCCAGTATAATGTGGCACTTCCAAATAAGAAAGCTTACATTTTCATGTATGAGACCATCTACAATCTATTCTTGTAAAAACTTATATCGAATTTTTAACGCAAGCAAATTCAAAATGAGCTTTTAGCATTTTAATTATACAGGGTGGAACAGATCAGACGAACACTTATTTCGCGTATAATGTCTCTGTACTACTCGTGAAATGAGAGATGAGTCATTGTGATTACTACACAGGCTGTTCAGAAATGTGTACATTTCGTGTAAAAACAATTTTAACGTAAAGCGAAAGGTGTTTGTAAAAGAAGCTTTCTTCGTTACACCCTTATTAATAGGTTTGAAAGTATTAATTTTTTGACAATCAAGAAATTAACGATAAAAAAACTAGAGATGGGCCGATACTAGTTTTAACCGATACAGATATCATTCGATACTTGGGAAACCGATACGTACCGATACCGATATATTACCCAATCCTTCGAATAAACCGATATTAAACCGATACCGATAAATTAACCGATATCAAAAATGACAAAAAATTAGAAAATAGATGCTAAAATAAAGGTTGGAAAATAGTAACGTTATTTTGATAATAAATAACAGCTTTTAACTTATTCCTATGTGAGAATTTCTTATATTTTTGGAAATTTTCTAAACTGTATGCGTATCACAGAAAAACACTTTTTCTCCGTGTTAACACGAGACCAACTTGAAGATCAGGCATCCAAAGAAATAATACTAATTGTATTGTAATAATACAGTATTTAAAATGTGCACTTGTTCAAAAACGACAATTTTTCGGAATTTGAGGTTTCAGGCGACTTCATTTTGGAGTAACCGAATCCTTAGTTATACGTCTTCTCACTCTGCCGTAATTCTCTAGGCTTGTGATTCGTTAAATATTAAGTCTTATGGCGCCATCTACTCTCAACAGAAGTATTTTTCTTTAAAACAAGTTGAGAAAACCAAAATGTTACCTCTCCGAGTCAAGAGGAGGCCTACTTACAAACTTATTTACCCAGATATGGAAATAATTCTTTTTTTATGAACAAATACTGAAGTTAATTTTATAAAATATTAAAGAAGTATACAAAGCATAGCAAATATACTGTAAATCAGACGACATTTCACATCCAATAAGGATAAACTTGTACACATTCAAATCATCCGATGGGGAGAAAACGGGAAATGAAGAGATAAAACTTTGGAGGGATATTACCTTTACGTGTTTTTAAAGGCCCAATTTTCTCAATTGTATACCCTCTATGTTAAAAGCCATATTCACAACAGGGTTGCCGTCTAAACACTATCCTCTCGTTTCACCTCAACGATTTTCTTAGTTTGTCAACATGACTATTAACGTTACATAACACCAAAGCTTATTTGTGTCTACACGCACTGAAAGTAAATGCGCACCATATAAAGCATGAAAACACGAAGCTACACAGAAAAAAGTGTGTTAATGATTTGAACACATTTTTGTGTTCAAAAATCAGATTTTGGTTTCTTGATATGTTTAAGTGATGAAAAAGTGTAATTTATTGAACACTTCGCTTAATTTTGGCGTTCAACTTCTAATTTTTGTTTCTATTTGGAAAAATTGTAACAGTTGAACACAAAATCTTAACACTTTCACAATGAACGCATTAAAATTTTAGGAACAGCGAACGCGATCATTTGTTTTCATGTTCTGTAAACCTTGTAGTTGAAGGCGTACTTCGTCGAAGCTTATTCGATATATACTCTGTTCCAGCTTTGGTTCTCAGCACACTCTAAGCTAGATCTCTATGTAACGTAGCTTTGTGCGTGCTGACGACTAAAGCTGGAACAGAGTATACACCGAATAAGGTCCCGTCGGAGATAGGAAGTTGCTTATCATATAGCGTGAAAACCTATTTCCTCACGCGCATTCTTTATATCCATGGTTTTTCTTTGTCGCCCAGGAATGAATTTAAACTTGAAGTAATTATACAATTCAATGATTCAGAGGCGTCGCTAGGCCTTTTTTTCGGGGGGGGGGGGTAAAGCCCCCTATTCCCCCCCCCCCCCAATTTCAAACTTAGACCCCTCTAAAATAATCACCAGACTGGTAAGCATATTTTTAAATAATAAATATTTGGAATGCGAATTTAATTTAACTATACGCCTTGAAAACGTTTCTTGGCAAAGCGCAGACGATGAGACGAACTCTCTGACAAAGCATTTTTGCAATTGCATTTACTTATGTTTGGGAAATTTTAATATTCCCTAAAATTCGTCTGCAACCTTTACTGCTGCTAATGTGCTAATAAGAAAACCGATCCCGAAAGTAACAGCACATAAGTTTTGGGCAGGATTTTTAAGCCTTGGCCCTTCAGAATATTAAAGGTGTAATCCTTTTTGTGGGTAAGTTTTAAGTAACTATTACAAGACAAAAATATATTTCAATACTTAATAGTCCTTTTACTAGCAAAATAACTTAAACCTCAGTACAGTAATACCTATTAATTATTAATTACAAGTAAGAAATTCTCGTACATATCTCTCTTGGACTCTAGAATGAGAGAGGTACAGTCGCCGCAATTAAAACCTTTTTTTCTCGCGACGTCTTGTTTCAACAGTAAGCCGCAAATCTTTATTAAAACAACAATATACGATAAGTTTTTTTATCAATTGTATCAGATCAATAATTTGCGGCTTATTGTTGAAACAAGACGTCGCGAGAGAGAAAGTTTTTAATTGCGGCGACTGTACTTAACATGTTCGTACACTCTAAGAAAGGGAAGTGTAATTTAAGAAAACACTTTTTTTACACCTTAAAAACACCCAAAGAGAGTTTTATTACCTTGAGTTTTTGTGGGGCCAATTTAAGGTGTAAATTCGGTGTAAAATAAAACTTTTTAAAACCGTTTTGAAATTAAAAATGGAAAATTATAGTACTGCGGGTTTCTTAAATAAGGTCTTTCATTTTCATTAATGTTTTAATATTAAAGTCAATACAAACAGTAAAAAATTATTGAAAAACTTGATTGTTAAGCATTTTTTAAAGATGATATTCATGAAAGAATATATTTTTATCCTTTAAATAAAATTAACAAAGAAATTCGTAATCAGAGGGTATTGTACTTTTGTAAAACACTGCTAAACGTGTTAGGCGACACTCTGAAACGTGTTAGGTGACACTCTTAAAAGCGTCACACTCTTGCAGTGGGGTCGCTAAGTCTTTTTGGGGGCTTTAGCGCCCCTAAAATTTCAAAGTTAGCCCCCTTAAAATAATCCGTAAATTCTACTAAAAAATTGCTCGTATCCCCTAAAATTTTGTAGCAATATAGTGTAAAAAATTATTATGATAATTTCGTTCAGTTTCATCTTTGTAGAGATGAATTTCAATATCAAACAGTAGTGGGGACTAAAAGCAAACGGAAACTGAACTTATAAAAGACGAGTGAAATTCTTTCATCCACAATTGTCTCATAGTCACTAACTGATCGGTTCCGTACTCTTTATTAATAAAAGTTTGTAAATCTTTAATATACGAATAATAAACTTAAACCCCCCCCCCCCCCCCCAAATTTCAAACCCTAGCAACGCTACTGCACTCTTGAAAGTGTTAAGCGATACT
Source organism: Phalangium opilio (assembly GCA_019434445.1). Classification (NCBI taxonomy): domain Eukaryota; kingdom Metazoa; phylum Arthropoda; class Arachnida; order Opiliones; family Phalangiidae; genus Phalangium; species Phalangium opilio. Next base: position 35,874 of record JAEQBA010003223.1, read on the forward strand.
CTTAAAAGTATTGTGCGACACAAAAAAACGAGACTATGTTAGTAGGGCGACTACAGACGCCAACTTTTGTGACATGTCTTATCTTTATTTTGAGAATCATTAGAGTAGAAAATGAAATTTTTTTTTAAATATTGTAGAGTAGATTAGGTCAAACGCGTTTCTGGTGCTCGAAAAATTCTTAGTGAAAAGAGATTATTAAATTTAACAAGAACGTTTATATCTACTGCTTGGATATTATGGCCTCCAAAACCAACTTAATACCCGATGAAATTATAGTAATTAAAAACTTTCTGCCTTTTTCAGAGGCTATTAAGTCGGTAAAAATTACCAACTTTTATGCAGTTTCACACTGAATGCTAGAACTAGCATTCAGGGCCGGATTAAGCAATTTTGCACCGGGGGCCGCCCCCTTTAGTCGAAAAAAACAGAACAGCAAATGTCCCTAAGAGGGAATAGTTTAACTCTATGCGCCCCCAACAAGACTTGCGCCCGGGGGCCAGTGCCCCCTCGCCCCCCTCTTAATCCGGCCCTGCAAGCATTGCTTAAAGCGGTATAGTTCTGCATGTAAGAACTTTCCTCTTAATTTAACTCAAAGTGGAACCTTGCTGTGAATATACCACTGATTGCTAATAAACCACCCACTCTTTAAGGTGTTATGAGACACTCTGAAAGGTGATATGCGACACTTTGAAAGGTGTTATGCGACACTCTGAAAGGTGTTATGCGACACTCTGAAAGGTGCTATGCCGCACCCTTTAAAGAATTGCACAACACTCATGTGAGAGTAAAAATTAAGTTTTAGTTCGATATAAGAGTTAAAAAGGTGTTAAACTGCACCTCTGTTGCACCATTTTATAGCACCAATTGCTCCATAAGTGTTATTAAACCCTTTCAGGGGTGTAAATGAACACCTGTAATGATGTCAAATTTGGCCCCAAACTACTTTTAAAGGTGTTAAAACGCGCCCCATTTTCTTAGAGTGTATGCTTAACACGTAAAAGACGTTCAAAACCGAAACAAAAATCGTCTTGAACACATTAGAAAGTGAACATATTTTCACTTGAACATGTGCTCATTTTTGAACATGTATAGTAGAAAGAGTCGCATGAAGGTGTTCAGGGATTGTGTTCAGCTCCTGAACACATTTTCTACATAATTAACATGTTCAGAGGCAGAACACTTAAATAAAAACACGTTCAAAATCAAACACAAAATGGCTTGAATGCATTAGAAAAAAGAACAGATTTCTATTTGAACATGTTCTCATTTTTGAACATGTATAGGAGAGTGTTGCATGAAGATGTTCAGGGATTGTGTTCAATTTCCTAACACATTTTTTTCTGTGTATAATCTGATAGCGATCAGACCTTTCACTGATCTGGGCTGCCTTCAGCAGAGTTCACCAAAAAAGACAGCGGATTTTGGAAAACGTTTACCGGTGATCTCTGTCGTCATAGCTTTGCTAAACGCTTTTCTCCGGTCATCGGTGTTTGAAAATAGACGCTAGCGCAATAAAACGTGCAAGGTACCAAGGCTTAACAAAAATTATATGATAACAGTTAAGAACAACTTTTATAATTAAAATTAGAAAGACTAAGACTAACATGTCTCTTAAAATCCTCGCGTGATCAACTGGTTTCATGCCAATTAAAAAGGTAAAGCCCCATAAGAATCAGCAAGAGCTACTTGTAATAATTCCTCCATGTATTTTCGCCAAGCTGAGAACTTCGCGTTTTACGTCACGTTATCCAAAAACCCGACAATTCTCTTTGGTGACCGTGCTGCACGGCTCAGCGCTGAGCACCGTGACGTCAGAATTCAATTGGGAGTTAAGCGGTGTATCCGCTGAGCTTTACGGCGACACTTTGTTGTTACTGGCATTTTAACTAGTTTCATACTTATTATGAACTCCTGCCTAAGTTTATTTTTAGTTGGGGAATCACTGCATTTTAAACGTTTAATAATACTTCATGAGAAAGATTAAAGCAAATATGAAACTTTACATTATTAATAAGGAAGTGAAGTTTAGTTTTCACGAAAAATTAGAAGCGACACTGAGAATATTTCTTTCCACGTCTACGCTAAGTAAGAATGGTGAGAAGTGAGCGAGTACTGAGTACTCAAGTAAACGTGGAACCGTAAAGATTACTGGTGTCGCATCTAAATTAGGGATAACAACTACATGCCACAAACCCAGTTTTCGGATAACTGGTTTTAAAAAAGGCCGGTTTAACCGATCCAAAAAACACCGAAAAAACAGCAGTGTGAGGAGTAACGAAACAATGAAGCTCTTTTTCCCTTCAGAAATCATGCAAAAAAACTGACGTCGCTGACTCACTGCATCACTACAAAGTGATGGGAATAAAATTCAAGTGACTGAAACGTGAATAGTTATGCTAGAGAACAACGGAAAACGGGCTTTTTTTCAATTTTATAAACTCAAAAAAAAAAACCTTTCGATTTTAACCAAAGAATTAACAAGATGGCCCCGGCTAGATTACACTTTTGTGCGGCCTCTAGTGACTAGAATTAGTATTACTATATTCATTGACCCCGGCAAATTTAAAATTTTCGGGGTTTTTTCCATTGTTTATAAAATAGCATTCCGATTATGAATAAAACCAATTTAGTAAGAATTTGGTTTACAATTTAATGAAATAAGTTACAAATTTCTGTCCAATGAACTAGAACAATATTTTTGACTTTTTTCTCAATGCAAAAGTAAAATATGTTCACTCTAAGAAAAAAAGGTTCTACTTCGCCGAGAAAAGGGTTCTTAACGCTTGTCCCCTATTTTAAGCCCTTTTTTGATCTACATAGAACCCTTTGATATGAGTTCTCTATAAAGCCCTAAGGAGTTCATCTACGAACCGACCTGGGGTTTTTCTTTGAACCGACCTGGGGTTTTTCTTTGAACCAAGTTAGTTTCATTTGGAACCGTATTAGGTTCCTCCCTGAATCATGTGGCGTGTGCTTCAAAACCTTGTTCAGTTGTAATCGGAACCATGTGCAGTTTGACTGAGAACCGTGTTGAGTTCGACTCTGAACCTGGTTTAGTTCGACTCTGAACCCCACTTCGTACGGCTAAGAACCGTATTGCGTTAAACCCAAAACCCGGTTTATTCGACTCAGAACCCTGTTTAGTTCGATCCAGAACCGGGTTTAGTTCGACCCAGAACCCTGTTTAGTTATAATCCGAACGCTGTGTAGTTTGACTCTGAATCATGTCGAGTTCGACTCTGAACCCTGTCGAGTTTGGCTCAGAACCCTGTCGAGTTAGCCTAAGAACCCTGTTGAGTTAGCCTAAGAACCCTGTTGAGTTAGCCTAAGAACCCTGTTGAGTTAGCCTAAGAACCCTGTTGAGTTAGCCTAAGAACCCTGTTGAGTTAGCCTAAGAACCCTGTTGAGTTAGCCTAAGAACCCTGTTGAGTTAGCCTAAGAACCATATTGAGTTAGACCCAGAACTCCATGTAGTTTGACTCTGAACCGTGTTGAGAACGCCTAAGAACCGTGTTGCAATCAACCCAGAACCCGTTGATGACACGATATGGTAGCTCGACTCTGAACCCGGTTTAGTTCAAATATGAACCCGATTTATTTTGACTCAGAGCCCTCGTTTGTTTCAACTCCGTTGGAATTATATTATATCATATGACCACCTTATAGAGGTTCTTATTTTAACAGTGTTAGGTTGCAATCGTAACAATGATTTTCAATTTTTCTCTCTTGGTGACTTTTTTAAAACTCTTCACCACTATATATAAATGTAGTAAAGCTGAATTAAAGAGTAAACACCAAATTTGAAATATTAATAATAAAATAATTTTTTCGAATATTGAAATGAAACAGAGCTTTGGAGCTACAAAACTACAAAAGGAATCGTAATGCCGAAACATATTTAACATATTTTCATTTAATGTTCAGCAATAAAAAAATGTTATGATTTTGTAAGAGATTATTTCATCCTACTCGCTTTATATAAACCTTGTGTTTCTATTCATATGCAATCTTCATTACTCGTTCTATATAAACTTGCACTTGTGTCGTTCCGTAGAAAAGAAGATTATCTTAAATAATTAAATAAATACAACTGATATTAATTTTTTTAATCGTCAGTATTTTTCCTTAATTCTAGTTTAGCCGCTTTAAGAAACGTTATTCTTAAAATGAATTTAAACATAGCTATTTTTGACGTTTGACTTCTAGCGTACACCGTTTTCACAATGTTTGAAAATTTAGGGTATATAAGGCGATTCATTCACAAATGATAAGAATAAGTGTAATTGCGTGAGCATTTGGTGGAAGCCCTGCCATTGGGAAGCTAAACGTTTCTCGTAACCGTAGCCGATCGCGCGTACATCTTAACCCCAACGATGATAATGGAGTAGAAGCCAATGTTGCAGATTGGCGTGTATGTGGTATATACCATATGAAAGACAAGTGTGGAGATAGCGTAATGAAGTAGAATTTTCCTAATTTCTGTTAACTGCGAACGCGGTCCGGGAATTGAGAACACGGTTGCTCCGATTTGCCAACTGCGAACGTGGTCACAAACAGACACACACACAGAAACGTCCAGTGTTATACCTCTTCGTGACGTCATCGTCACTCGGAGAGATAAAAACCGGTGTTAAGGGAAAATTCTAGTGATTTTTATGAACTACTCCAGCATATTGAACTCTCCGATTATTATTTCCCAATGATTGAAAATTGAAAATAAGTATGAATCCCCGAAGAATTATAATATTTTTTTGATTTTTAAAAGCTTGGAATTTTTTAGGATGTTTCACTATGCAGGGAGAATTAGTAGATGATTTCTCTCTTCACCCTTCACGCTCCAAGCCCATATCAAAAAACCTTTAACTTAAAAATACACCATGTGAGGTAAAAAAGTGTTAAGTAAAGCCCAAAGGGGTTTATCCGCACCATTCAAACAGTTTTTACCTCTCCGAGTGACGATGACGTCACGGAGAGGTATTACACTGGCCCTGTCTGTCTGTCTGTCTGTGTGTCTGTCTGTGTGTCTGTCTGTGTGTCTGTCTGTCTGTCTGTCTGTCAGACCCCACGTGACCGCGTTCGCAGTTTACAAATCGGAGCAAAACAAATACTCGATTTCCGGAACGCGTTCGTGGTTCACGGAAATTTGACCATTCATCTGCCAACACCGGTCTTTACTAACTGGCTTCTAAGGACCACAATCTGCTAGTCTTTGTCCATCCCACATGGACACTAGCCTGTACTTTCTGGCTCGTAAGCACCACCATCTTCTGTTCTTCGTCAATCCCACATTGACACCAGCTTTTACACCACCATCTTCTGTTGTTCGTCAATCCCACATCGACACCAGCTTCTATGCACCACCATCTTCTGTTCTTCGTCAAACCCACATTGACACCAGCTTCCATGCACTACCATCTTCAGGTCTTTGTCCATTCCGGCTTCTTCTCCATCGTTATCGTTTGGTTTTAAGATATACGCGGCGATCGGCTAGGGTTACGAGAAACGTCTAGCCTCCCAATGGCAGGGCTTCCACCATCGGTTCACGCGAATGCGTTTTTATCTATTATCATAATGGAAACGAATCGTATATATACCCCAAAATTGGTGAAAGCGGGCAAGAGGGGTACCCTTCACTTTAAACGTCAATATTAGCAAAGTTTCGAAAGATAATAGGAACAACTTTATTTTAAACGATTTAACTATTTTTAAAGTTATTTACTGGCGATTAAAATAATTAATATCATTTGTATTTAATTAATTATTTAAGATAAACTTATTTCTATGTAATGACACAAGTGAGAGTTTATATAGAACGAGTAATGAAGATTGCATCCGAATCGAAACACTACACGCACATCAAAGTTAATATAAAGCGAGTAGGATGATAAGATCTCTTACAAAACGATAACATTTCCTTTTTGCAGAATATTAAATGGAAATATTTTAAATATTTTTCGGCATTACGATTCTTTAAGTAGTTGTGTAGCTATAAAGCTCTGCTTCATCTTAATATTCCAAGAACATCTTTTGATATTAACATTTCAAATTTGGTGTTTACTTTTTAATTCAGCTTTACTACATTTATATATAGTGTAATCGCATTTTTATATTAATTAGATAATATAGATAATATGGATGTTAATTCTTCATCTATCCACAAGTGTTGAAACGATTGGGTCTGTGAAATAAGATACTCTGGATTTAAACTAGAAATGACCTTGTTTCGCCTCCTCTTATAGGAGGTGTTAACGGTTCAGAGTGAGCCGAAAGTTAAATACACCCTTCAGTGATACATTTTAGGTCCTCATTAGAATTATTGAGGATACAAAGGAAAATGTTAAACGCTTAAGCCTTTGCTAAAGACCTTGGCAATATTTCGCCAATTTGAACTATGTATTTCCGGTTTTTCTCATTGGCTGGTGGACCTGTGTTTAGAAAGTAAATTCGTCTCGGCTCGGAGAGGTTTATTTTGGTTTCCCAACTTGTATATTAAACAACAATGCGATTCGGAATTGGTTCGATTATAAACGGTTGTGTTTACACGTGGTTTCAAATCGTTTCCAATGCGTTGGCAACGGTTCTTGCAAGCTCGTGTAAACGCGGCTTGTATTTCCGTTTAAAAACATTTCAATAAAGGGTCAATTAACACCCTGCCGTTTTCCTAAGCACCCATTGATAGAACACCTTCCAACTGAAACAGAAAACACCCTTCAGAAGAGTTACTAAAATCTAAAGGTGTTTCTACGTACCAGTGAATCGCCATTTCCTTTAAAAAAATACCTAAAAAGAGTCAACTAGCACCTTTTAACGGAGAAAACACTATCTCAGTTAGAAAACACTCTAAAAAGAGTATATAAACACCTCAAGGTATTTCCACGAAACACCTTTTTTTCTAACAGTGTTCTTTCACGAACCCGTATTTTTTTCATGACCCCTCAAATATCTATCGAGAACCGAAATGTTCTTTCACGAACCCTCAAGGATCTATCGAGAACTTGAATGTTCTTTCACGAACAGTGAAGGCTCTCGCAAGAACCGAAATGTTCTTTCAAGAACGTTCAAGGATCTTTCAAGAACCCGAATGGTCTTTCAAGAACCTTCAAGGATCTTTCAAGAACCCGAATGTTCTTTCAAGAACCTTCAAGGATCTATTAAAACCCCACACGTTATTACAAGAACCATTTTAATTAGATACGATCTGCTAAGAACCTTCCTGTTCTACTGTGAACCTTCATCCACCTCTGGGAACCTTCATCCACCTCTGGGAACCTTTAGCGTTCCAACAAGAACGTAAGAGTTCTATTGAAAACCCTCGAAGAACCCTTTTCTACCGTGTTGCATAATATATGACTGGTAGCTAAAATTATTCAATGTCTGTGCTATTTTACCAATACACAATCATTGCCTAGAATTAGCCCCCACCTGATTCCATAGAAAACAAATAACCTAATGAGTAAGAATCATACATCAGTAGGTTTCTTCATCAAAATTGTTAGATTACTTTCTTACTAATTGAAATTTGTAGTTGTACAGTTTTGAAATGCGTCCCTCGTTGGGGGGGGGGGGCTTGATTCCTTTATTTATAAAAATTTGCAGTGTTGGGTCTATTACAAGTTAGTTTTATTGGAGATGGCTTTACCCGCTTCAATTTGGAACAGTGCTGTTTTCTTAGTTTTATCTGGATTAATGTTGATGTTGCAGCATTTATGTGGGCATCTCTTTTTATACACCCTTTCGACGGGAAAAGGGGGGTAGGCTTCCCTTAGTATCGGGAGATACAAGGGGGTTGCTCCAGTGCCGTGTTTGCGCACTCTCAGATCCAAAGCGCCTTCAGCGCAGGCGCTAAAAAGCGGGATGGAAGGCAGAGTTTTACCCTCGCGTCTTTCCCTCTTAGACTCGTCGAAAGGATGTATTGCCTGAAACGTAAATGGGTGTCATACTCAAAGATCGCAAGCCTTATACGGGTTTCTTACTATAGGTTCCCAAGCCTTATACGGGTTTCTTACTATAGGTTCCCAAGCCTAATAGGGGTTTCTTATTCCGGGTTGAAGTTTCGTCTGGATATCGTAGATCTCGCAGTTTCGTCTGGATATCGTAGATCTCGCAGTTTCGTCTGGATATCGTAGATCTCGGAGTTTCGTCTGGATGCTGTAGATCTCGGAGTTTCGTCTGGATGCTGTAGATCTCGCAGTTTCGTCTGGATGCTGTAGATCTCGCAGTTTCGTCTGAATGCTGTAGATCTCGTAGTTTCGTCTGGATGCTGTAGATCTCATAGTTTCGTCTGGATGCTGTAGATCTCGTAGTTTCGTCTGGATGCTGGGACCCTATTCTCTAAGGTTCTTTTGGAGGAATTTCGATCCGAATCTTTTCATTCGGAGTCAATTTCCCGAATGAAAATAAAACTTAACATGCTGCCTTCTGTAAGAACCTTATCCTAATCATACGATGGTAACCTCTCCGAATCATTCGGCGGCCGAAAGAGATGGCCGAATCGAGCATTCGGATATTTTACCGCCTCTCTTCCCTCCATCAATCTTAGATTCGCGGAACTTTCGCCGGAGTTTTCTAGTATTTTTCCCCGTACCTTTTTGCTGGCACCTTGGCTGCGGTTCATATTTTTATTTAGTATTGTAAATTTTCCGGAAAAATAAAACGCGGAAAATTTTCCGGAAACTTTTCCGGAAAATTTTCCTCTTCGCGGAAAATTTTCCGCTAATCGGAAAAATATAAAACTAGCAATTATGTGAGCTTTGAGTCAATTTATCTAACTTTTAAAGATTTAAAACATTCCCCAGTCATTTTGCCATCTTTAGTAGATTTATTAAAGTACCGCCAAATATTACTGGTTGATTTTCCCATAATTTGTGATTTTAAACAGGGTTAACAAACTTAATAATATTAACAACATAACACCTCGTTTCCCTTACAATGACGCAGACGATCACTATCCTTTATGCCTGATAATTTTAGTTTCACTTGGGTCTCTTAACGGTTAGGTCTCGACTCTCTAACGCCTTATACCGTCATAAGAGCAAACAGTAACCCTATGCATGCAAGCGATAGCAAATGAGTGAGCTTTTCCTAAGAATAGGGGTCACTAGACTCTGTGCCCTTGGACAATTTTTTACCCCTCCGAATTCACCTAAAACCAAATAATGAATGTTTTGAAAAGAAAGGCAATTGAAAAATTTTAAAGTTTTAACTTTTTAATTGAAAAACCGGTAGCGGAAAAATACGGAAATTTTCCGGAAAAATATAGCTCGGTCATTTTCCGGAAAATTTTCCGCTCGGAAAATTTTCCGACTTACAACCCTAGTATGGCTGCATTGTTGTATCAACTCAAACTTCATCGTTTGCGATTTGAACATGGTAATCGCATTGCCCGTCGCGATTTACGAGTTCAAAGGGTTTTTCGAGACTTAAAATCAAGCGTGGGCAAAATTTTAGGTTAAAGCGGGAAATGGCTTTAGGCCTTGACGGGTCTTGGCGAAATCTACAAGGTAGATCGACGGCTTTTTGGTAGATTTAAAGGTAAAAAAACGACGTTGAATTTATCCTACATTTAAGCATGGAAGAACTACGCGATTTGGAACGGCGACGAAGATAGCGGAGCCTCTACCAGAAATGAAGCGAGTGACGTAGGAGAGCTCTCCGAGATAGTGGGAACAGAAAGTTCGGTCTGCGCAATATTCGCGCGCCTCTGATTTGTTATTGGTTACAGCTGTTAACGTTGAGGTTTAAAGCCGAGGCAGCGCCGAACCGTCCATCTCTCGAAACTTGGCGAAAGTAGCGTAAGCCTTGTTCACTAAAATTTGAAATTGAACTGGCGCGCGCCAACCGACGCGCGCAGCCTTTCCACGTACCCACCTTTAGGAAGGGAGGAGGAATCTAAAGGGGGTATTCAAGTTTTTGGACGACAGGTTTTTCAACACTAGTGGGCTGTTCCATCTTGCCTAGTTCTTCCATGATTTAAGTTATAATTTCGCGAGATCCAATTACTTAACACAGATTTAATTGTTCATTTTAATATTTTTTCTACCGGGGCTTGTAAGTTAGAGCCACCTATTTTTGGCCAATTGCATCAATTATTAATAATTGCTAGATTAAATTTGGTTATTTCGTTTAGCATCTATTTAAATGATTAAATTTTGGTAGCTTTGTAACCATTGATCTACAATAATGAATTTATCATAATCTCAAGAGATCCATACAATTAGATTATAATTTGCGATTAATTAACGTTGTTATTCTAGGTTCTCATTGCCTCATATTTAACCCTACTAAAACTTGCGCTAAGTTTCATTCAAAATTCGACGTATATTAACTGTTGTTTAGCGTGTTCTTTAATACCCATTTTAAAAGAATATTATGAATCAATTTAAGAATAAATAATTTTTTATCAAAAAAAAAAATAAATATATAAAAAGGAAAAAAAAGCACTTGTTTCTATCTTAAGAAAAGAAATCGAAAAGGAGAAAATTTGCTTTGTATTGAATGTGTTCCCAATACAAAGACCATTACCCAAAATTTCCACTCCTTGGGAAAAACCAAAGTTTCCATCCCTTCAATTTGAAAGCGCGCCAAATAAAATTGTTTCGTCTGAATACTGTAGATCTCGCAGTTTCTTTTGGATATCGTAGATCTCGTAGTTTTGGTATAATCTGGATATTGTAGAACTTGTAGTTTCATCTTGTTACTATAGATCTTGAACTTTCAAGTTGCACTTGTAGATTCATCTGGAATTCTGTTGATCATTGAAAATATGCAAAAATTGGTTTGAAAATTCTGATATCATAGATTCAAGGTTATTTAAAATGTAAACATATTCCTTTATGATCAGAATAGTAACATTCTCGATAAGTAGCGCTGAAAATGGTGGAAAAGTTTTCATCGCCCAATGCTAAATCCAGTTGAGTACCACCATCAGTTGATTGCTTCAAGTTAAGACTTTGTAATAGTTGAAACCCATTATCTGAGAAGAAATCGATAAGCATCTTGGTTTCAAGAGATGTCTCAAGAAGGTTAATGTTGAAGTCACCAACAAGGACGCTGGGAATATCTTCATTATAATATTCCGCCACGCATTTCCCAATACCATATATTATGTCGCGAATGTTGCAAGCTGGGGAAGAGTAAACTGCTAGTACAGAAAGGCGTAAATCACCTAACATTCCATCCATCCACAAGCATTCAATGTGAGAGGTTATTGTTGGTTCGGCCGTGTATACACGGATCCTGGTGTTATTTACATTTTCGTTTTTATAAGCTGATATCCCAAATGGTTTTCGTCGACACTCACGTGGGAGGCGAATACCATTTAACTCCGAAAATCCAAGACTTTTAAAATTATCAGTTTCTTTGGCCCAGGTTTCCACAAGAAATATCATATCCGATTCCATTATCTTGAGATCCGAGGTTACATCTTGTAAATGACAATTTAAAGACTGTACAGTACAGTCTTTAAATTAAACTATTTGCGAAGGCGCGCTTGTGGATTTTTGTCCCATGTCAAGAGGAGGTTCGTGAGTTATTGGTTCAGGATTTAGTACCAAACAGTTATAGAATTCTCCCGACGGTGCGATGCCCACGCAGCCCACCTGATGTTTGTTAAGCAAGAGAGCCAACAAAAAGGGTGAGCCTGCGAAGAATCATGATACATGTAAGACCATTAAACCCAGATGGACTGGAATGGAGATACGGGCTTCTTTAAGGGCAGCGCCTCTCTAGCGCCACGCCGCGACCAATATTGAAATACTTTTTACTCAAACCATATAGCGATAGCATGATCCATGGGTCGAAAAGTTTCGGGACTCTCCCGCTAAGGGCTACGACAGGCAATGCCATCAGAAGAACGGGGTTTTTAGCTTATCATTCCAGACCATCTGTGTTTAATGGTCTTAGCTTACATAACTAAAGTGTTATGAGACGAAATCGAGTGTCATTCTTCTTCTATTATCCCCTTCTGCTTTTATCTTAAAAAATGATTTTCCGGCTATTTCATTATCCCTTTAACGAAATGGTTGTCCAGCCATTTTATTATCTCTTCATCTTAAGGTTATGAAGCCGTTTCGTCACCTCTTTAAGTTAAGATTATGAAGCCATTTTGTTATCCCTTTAAGTTGCATGAACACAAGTTGAAAAAAGGTAAAATATACATTAAAGGAATAATATTAGGTCTTTATTAGAAGTATATAGGATATACAGTAGAGGAGTAGAGAGTCTAACCTTTACCAATGCTTAAGGCACTGTCTCGCTAAATTTGATTTCCTTTCCGAATTATTCTCATTGAATGATTAACTTTTCTTGAAGAAGTATAAATTTTGGTTGAAAACGTCGTCTGCTTTACTGTTAACCCTCTATGGAGTCGGGGAGTTATATTTAAACAAAGTTAACCACGTGTCAACGAAGCAACAGAATGGCGGAAGTAGATCTAATAAATTTAGAGAGAACTAAATTCAAAAACTGTCTAATCATCTTTTGTATGTCTTCAGATAGAACCAGGAGTCATGACCACAATAAGATCGCTGAGGTTATAGGCCCGATCGGGTAAGTTCTCTTTTTCAGCGACTATAGATAGTTTATAAATCATGCTGTATAACTAAGAATATTGCTGAGGTGTAACGAAGAGAGGGTTTACAGTCCAGTCAAGTTGTCAGTGGAACTCTTTTATGAAACCCAGATGCTTTGATCTCAGGAATAACGTTTTGAAACAAACCGATTTTACCCGGTATAGAGAATGGCGTCAACAGTTAAACCAAGTAGGTTAAAACCGTTCCGCCAATGAAAGCTGACATAAGTCAATTGTTACCCATAGTTATTTTGTAGAGGCATTTCGTTCCGGGAAGTTAATATTGTTTTTGTTTTCGTTAAAGACAGATACGGGAAAGTAAGGTTTACCCTATTTCTACTCCCAGCCAAGTGCTGGATTTCATAACCAGGTCTCATTTCTTTTTGATTAAGTAGCTCTATGTCAAGCTGTAAAACCATTTCATTTTCTTCGCACGCTAATCGTCATTGCGCTTTCCGAAATTTGTCCACTTGATTACTTTTGGAAAATATATAAAGAGCGATTTGACCGTATCACGAAGGGTTTTGAAAGTAAGGAGGTTAATGTACGCGTCGCCGAGATGTCGGCTGCCACTGCCAAATATGAGAAGGTTTATCCAGATAGATTTTACAAATACAGGTGAGAAAAACAGTAATCAATAATATTTTGCCATTTTTGAATATTAAGTTCTTATGTCAATTGAGGCTATTTATACTGATAGTAGCGTAAACAAAACAGCAATTTACAAGTGATTTTTCACTCTTAAAAATGCTATTTTTATCAGGGTTGGCAAAAATCCGGATTTTTCTTGAAAAAGCCACTGGTATGGTTTTTTGCTGGTTTAAACCGGATTTTATTGGATTTATCTGGCTTTTTTTAAACTACTCTCTAGTGCTTAATTTTTGCACTTCTTTTTACATTTAGCGCGCTAGTTGTCTTCTGCTAGGCCGTCTAATTGAGAATAATTTTTATTGTACATAAAAGTTGATAAAACTATAGACATTTCCTTAGAGATGAGTAGGGCCCCTGACTTAATCAGGATTTTTCAATCCAACCCGACCCATATCGGGTCGGAAAATCCTAGGTCGGGTTGGGTGAGAAAATTACTTAAAATGTTTTGCTGGTCGGGTCGGGTAGGGTTATCATTCCATCTACCCGGGTAGACATTTTTATTATCTTCAATAGGGCAGGGTTGGGCCCGGGTAGGCTTTTTTGTGATCTTCAATAGGGCAGCTAGGGTCGGGCCCGGGTAGGCTTTTTTGTGATCTTCAATAGGGCAGCTAGGGTCGGGCCCGGGTAGGCTTTTTTGTGATCTTCAATAGGGCAGCTAGGGTCGGGCCCGGGTAGGCTTTTTGTGATCTTCAATAGGGCAGCTAGGGTCGGGCCCGGGTAGGCTTTTTTGTGATCTTCAATAGGACAGGGTCTGATAAAGATTTTTCTAAATGCGCGGTCCGACCCAAAAATATAGCGTTGCGAAAAATTCAACTCAGTGCGAGGAGGGCGCGTCAAACTAACCCACAACATATGGGAATCGACCATTTCGATGAAATAAAGAGGTAAAGACATGTGGGCCAAAAGTTCCCTTCCATCTCACTTTATGGTGCCTGCGCTGTACTCTTTTATTATATGTTTTGAAAAATCCACTGGATTTTTCATCGTGGTTTAAACCGGTTTAATCCAGGTGGATAAAACCGGACTGGATACCAGCGTGCCAACCCTGATTTTTATATAATATTTATGAGAATAGATATCGTTACCTTAGTTTTAAATGCTCATGAGAAATTTTAATTTCAAAACAGATTTACTGAAGAAGCTTACGTCAATTTTGGGATGATTGCTGTAGGTACCGATTTAATGTTTTTCGAACAATAATTCGAAACATGTTCTTCGCTTTGCAGGAAATGGAACAGTTCCCACTACAATTGCAGAAATTCTCTTTCGCGACGGATTACGCGCAAAGAATTCATAACTTAACGTACGAATTTTAGCTTGCAGATATTTTCAAATTTATATAATACGTAATTCTATTTTTCACAGTCCACGTTTCACATCGATAGATTATTTGGACGTCGTTGAGATAGTTAAGGGAGACGAATCAAGAGTGGTAAGAGGTATATTCCTTAGCTTCGCATTTGAAAGTTAGTTTTGAAAAATAACTAATTAGCCACCTTCATAAAAATACCGCATTGATTTTTGTGTTTTAACGTTATATATTACAAAGTAATTAGGTACTATACACATTTTTAGAGTGTAGACGTCATCGTTACCCCGATCGACATCAGCGTCTTCGATAGGATGAAAATATTTGTGTCCAGTGGAATCTTTGACGCCACCAAAACCATTATATTGTCAAGACCGCCAAAAATATCACGGTCGACTTCGTTATCTTTCTTGTCAATGGAATTTCTGGTAAATAATCCCTTACAAAAATGTTCTTTAGAACTCTTTAGAAAATTCCATGGGAAATTTCTTTAGAAATCTTAGAGGGGTTCTTTGGGAAATTGGGGAATATGGGCCTCTTTTTCTTTGGAAAATGCTTTGGAAATATCTTTGGAATTTTCTTGGGAAATAACTTTGGAATTTTCTTGGGAAATAACTTTGGAATTTTCTTGGGAAATAACTTTGGAATTTTCTTGGGAAATAACTTTGGAATTTTTTTTGGGAAATAACTTTGGAATTTTCTTGGGAAATATCTTTAGAATTTTCTTGGGAAATATCTTTGGAATTTTCTTGGGAAATATCCTTGGAATTTTCTACGGAAATATCTTCGGAATTTTCTTGGGAAATATCTTTAGAATTTATTGGGAAATATATTTGGAATTTTCTTAGGAAATATGTTAAGAATTTTCTTGGAAAATATCTTTGCAATTTTCTTGGGAAATACAGGGAAGATTATGGGGTAAATTAATTTAGCCCTCTAGAAACGAGGATAGTTCTCACATGCAGAACCATATCCCAATGCAGAGAGTGCAGTTCTTATATGCTGAACAACACCCGTTATAGCGCGGGCACTTCTCGCATGCAGTGCGAAACTGCGTATAAAGTCAGACATTTGATAGACTTAAAACTAACCGAAAACGGCAGAAAGTTTTAACCTTGTGCAAATGTATAGGGTAATAAGTGGGTTATGGAGGCTTCAATGACCAAGCAGTAGATACAGATGTTGTTGTTAAGTTTAATAATGTATTTTCACTGAGAGTTTTTGAGTACCAGAAACGCGTTTAACCTAATTTTATCTAAAATATTTTTTAAAAAAATATTTATTTGGGACTCTAATTATGCTCGAAATAAGGATGAAACATGTCACCAAAGAATTAATTTTAGGTTAGTTTTACTTTTCAAAAGCGAAAGTTTCGACTGCCAGCTTATACTCCCTGTAAATCTAAACATAACGATTTCAGTTACGCGTATTTTACTGTTAATTTAATTTATCCTTTGCATAAACACCTCACGGATTATTAAAGCCAAAAAACAAAAATAAATAAATATGATAAACCATTTCAGCACTTGCTGAGCCTTAGCTACGGGACAAGCCTTCGTGAAACGTTTTTAATTTTTTAGCCATCAAATCAATGTCTATGTAGGTAAACTTTAGCTAAACAATTTGGGTAAAAATATTTTGTTATAATTATATGTAAAGCATAATTGCAAATATATCTGGCCCTTTGAAATTCATCTCTAGAATTCTTAATGTATTTCATTGGAAAATAAACCCCAGACCTTCTTTGGAAATTTATCTCAAGATTCCCTTAAGAATTTCGTTTAAAAATATTGCATAGACGTTCTTTGGAAATTGATCTCAAGAATTCTTTAGGAAATTCCAAGGAAGTCTTTGGAAATCGTTTCATTAGATAATGATCCCAAGGGCTCCGTAGGGTTCCAAAGAAATTCCTTTAGAACTCTTAAGAAGATTTTTTAAGGGTTTGGAAATTTACCTCTAGAATTCCTAAAGAATTTCTATGGAAAATATTCGTTATACCTTCTTTGGAAATTAATTTCTAGAATTCCTAAAGAATTTCTTTGGAAAATAATCTCAAGACATTCTTTGGACATTTGTCTCAAGACATTCTTTGGACATTTGTCTCAAGACTTCTTTAGGAAATTCCAAAGAAAGTCTTTGGGAATTGTTCCTTTAGAAAATGATCCCAAGGGTTCCGTAGGGTTCCAAAGAATGACCTTTGGAATTCTTAAGAACATTTTTGTAAGGGATGTCAAGACGTAGATTCACCTTATATCTCGATTGATCGATTAATTTTCCTTTACAGCCTGCCATATGCATTTGTCTTTTTGCTATTGTAATTTCGTTTCTTCTGACGCACAAAATGTGGTACGCTATTCTCAAGAACCGAAGATATAAATCAGGTCGAGTAATTAAGCGATATCTCAAAGTCTTATGGGATGTCTTTTCCATATTTTTCGCCGAACGTAAGTAACTATAAATTCTGCTCGAATAATTATTTTCCGTATCATCTGTTCTATTGCCTAGCTTATCCCGGGATATTGGAGCGTATTTCCGAACGTCTCGCGTACGCGTTTTGGTTAGTTGGCGTCACAATCATCGGGTTCTTTATGAGTTGTTTCCTCAAGTCTGAGTTCTTCAATGTGAAATATATGTACATCGACACCATCGAAGATCTTCAATATATGCAAAAACACGCGAATGTTCAACCCCTTATGCTCAAAGAAGCGTTGGTTTACAACTATCTTCAAAGAATAGTTAAATCGGAAATAATAGTAGTTGCGGAAAAGAAATAAATAAAAGTTTTATGTTTTAGGCCAGTAAAGATGAATCGTTTGACAATTGGATGAAAACCCAATTAACGGAAGAGAACTTTTGCGAAACCTTCGATCTAGTTACAATGCCTATTTACGAAAAAATTCTCCAAGGCCATAAATCGCTGATCTTGAGCCAGCAGCTCTTGACTTGGTTTTTCGGATACGCTCTGTCGGAAAACACCGATATGATGGCAAAATTGAAAGACGAATACGATGGATTCTATTTTTCCGAAAAGTCTGTTAAAAACGATATTCTAGTAGCTCCCGTCAACTCATCTTTTTTCACCAACAAAGTTTTCCAAGAAAACTTCATGAAAGGGTACAACAGAATTATTACGCCAATTTTGCATTATACAAACGCGTTTAATCACTTGCAGAATGTTGGTATTTTTGGAGACGAAAGCGATAAATTATCTCGATTTCACCAGCGATTATTCCATGGATTTTGTCAAATGGCATCGACCAATGAAAACCGCCTCTGTTCTCAGTATATTCGCCTTGTCCGCGGTATTTTACATCATTCTGGGTGCGCAGACGTTGTGCGCAATGGTCTTGGCAGTCGAAATGATTCTAGGAAGGAAAGCCTATCAAATATAACAAGATATGAAATTCGATCTTATTGCCTTGAGGCGCGTTGCTGAAACTAAATTTGTAGAGATGTTGATTTGAAAGGAAAGTTTCTCGGCTGAACTTTTATGTCTTAGGGAAAAGAGCGTAGAAAACAATATATGCCTATATTTTAAAATGCATGTGGTTAGGGCTTTCATCTAGCAGCAAGGGGTCCCCACGTCCGATCCCTGCATCACTGAATGAAGAACCTTGGAACATACCCTTCTTCATAGAGTTTGTAAGTTCTCTTTTCAAGTCGAGTCAGCATAAGCTTTATCTTTATCTTTTTATTGTATTATTTATAAAGTAAATTAAAGAGCACGTATGCACCAATTTCTAAAAAAACTAGTTTTGTTCGCAGTCCTTTAAAACTGCATTTATACTCAATCCCTGGACAACACAATGACTCTTTCAAACCCACCAAGGGTTTGTATTGCGTAGTTCAAACATGTGATAGGATTCGAAATTTAACAAAAAAAAGTCCAGTATAATGTGGCACTTCCAAATAAGAAAGCTTACATTTTCATGTTTGAGACCATCTATTCTTGTAAAAACATATGTCGAATATTTAACGCAAGCAAATACAAAATGAGCTTTTAACATTTTAATTATACAGGGTGGAACAGATCAGACGAACACTTATTTCGCGTATAATGTCTCTGTACTGCTCGTGAAATGAGAGATGAGTCATTGTGATTACTACACAGGCAGCTCAGGAACATGTACATTTCGTGTAAGAACTGTATCAACTTAAAGCGAAAGGGGTTTGTGAAAATACGGTTCTTCGTTATACCGGTGTTAATAGGTTTGAAAATATTAATTTTTTAACAACCAAGAAATTAACGATAAAAAACTTACATAATTTCGGAGGGAGGTTTCTTATATTATTTCTGGAATGGGTAATTAAATGAAATCTTTGAACGTTAATTCCAAAACTATAAAAACGCTATAAAGATGTTTTTCATAGGATAAAAATCAACCTAATTAACTCTATATTACTACTAACCAGAGCTGTGCTAATTAGCTGGCAACTAGTGGTCGGCGTTTGGACAAGATAATCTACAGAATTTTGGTTAATCAGTTATTCATGAATAATAATCAGATAATTATTCGTGATTACATTGCATTAATCATAGACTTCCCGTGGATAATTTCAAATTATGAAAAAAGATAAAACAAACAGATATTATCCTATCCAAATGCCGACAAGTACTGGCAACTAATTAAATTAAAATTAGCAAATGGCTAAATAATTATGACTAATTAATTAGCTAATTAGCAATTAGATATGGTATCTAATTCTATTCAATTAGATATTAGGCATTTATTTTTCAAACCAATTAATTACAATTACAATCATTATTTTCTATTTTCTTATTAATTACCAGTCTAATTAAGGTAAAAAAAGAAACCATAAGTAACAAATAACTCTAGAAAAGTGCTCATGTATTTCCTACTCCGCCTTTGATAATGCAAAGATTAATGTCCTCGAAAAAGGGGTAAGGAAGCCGTGTTACTCTCGAAAAATGAGAAAAGCTTCAAGCCTTTAGTCATGCTAAATTTTGTGTCATTACGTCATTTTCCGTCCACAGTTTCTTATAATGGACTCCGGAGTAGTAAATCCATGGAAACTTATTATTTCAAGAATGAAAAATTTTCGAAACTTCGAAATGGGGCAGTTACGATTTACTTCAGGGGCATTTCATTAACGAATAAATTCTTGCTCGTTTTGAGGGGTTGAAAAATTTAAAGAAGCACGGAGATTTTCCCATCCTTTCATATCCAAATAGATGAACCATGATGAAATCTAATCGCCTAATTAGCCAATTCTAAATCTAATTAATTTTTTATTAGATAAATGATTTTACGATGCATACTGATTAATTATAATTACTTCTCTATTAGCACTAAGGTAATTGAAATTTAATTACCATTTTCAATTCGTAAAACATGCCAATCAAATAGAATGTTAATTAGCTAACTAATTAATTAGCACAGCTCTGCTACTAACATTATGACATTTATATATAAAATCATATGCCACACGAATATTTAAAGTAAACCTATTTCTGACGGTTGATTTTACTATACGTTTGCACCATCTGAAAGCGTAGAATATTACGACTTATTATAGCGTTTAATAACTGCTAATGGTTTTAGTTTTTAGAATAATTTATCCCAAAAATTCATAACGTGGTTTATCTGTTCACTAATGGTGAATACTTTCACTGTCAAAATTAATTTAAAAGGAAACTTCATTTCCAAAACATTAAAACACAACGTTTTCAGTGTGACTTTAAGGTTACATCATAACCTCAATCTGAAAGTTATTTTACTAGCACATGTGCAAGATGTACAACCGTTAAATTTAACTTCGTAAACCGAGACGTTTCTTTTACTTTAGCGTTTGAAAAGTGTAAATATTTGTCATTCAAACACAATGAAAAATTCACCGTTCGGACTGTGAGATACAAGATTTTTAATATTGCTATCGCTGAATAATATATTTTTGGAGTTCAAGAGAAGCGACATCTATCTGTGCTTATTTTAATGAAAACCCATTTTTGAGCCCCCACATGTACGCCGAAGAGACCATATGGTTACTCATTTCGTACAACTGGGTACCCGGGTGTGTGAAAACCTCTGGCGACATCTCTCGGATATGTGTTAATTCCCATGGGCCCCACTTGTAATGTGAAAAACCCAAGTACCTTACAAGTGGGGATTTTTTTAAAACAATTAATTTAGGCTCTAATTAGTCTAATTATATCATTTATCTAATTACTTACATGTGAGGACTTTAAAATGTCCGCACATGTAAGTGGGGTCCCCACTTGGTGGGTGAAAAGATTTTCAGAATCCCCACTTGTCAATCGTATGCAGACGCAATCGAACCTGTCTTAAAGAAAACTTTTCTTTACCTTCTATAAAAGATAATGTTTCTGTGTGAAATTAATTACCTTCTTTTCAAGGGAAGAACAAGCTAGACTTTAAAAAGTACAGGAAAAAGTTTGGTAAAAAGGTCACAGAAGTCTTTACTACCGAAAGAGGAATGCTGAGAAGAAAGAGACGACAGTTTAAAATAGTCGATGATCCGTTTAATTCAAATAACGACATTAACGTTTCCATCACTTCAACGAAGCACTTTGAAATCAAGCTGAGAGCCGTAAGTGAGCCACAAGATGACGGGATCATCTACAGAGTGGCAAAAGGAAGTACACTAGAAGACACACAGGCACAGGAAACGCTTGCGGCACAAAGAGCCGGGAACAAAAGCAGAAATAAGGGAACAAATGCCGAAACGGCAGTCGACCAAAGTATCAAGGAGCCTGGAAAGGTTTGGAGACGGTATACACTGGTGAACCGTCTCGACGAAAATGATTAATGTGTGTAATAAAGGAGATACGTACTGCTATCTGAATGTCATAATGAGATACGCAACATTGTGTAATACTTCATTATATCTGACCAACCTATTATTGTTTTAAATGTTTTAAGGAGTTTTCATTTAATCTGTATCTTTTGACATCAGCCAGTCACCAGCGGACGCTGACCGATTAAACCACTCTTATACTAAACGGTGTCTCCTTAATTTATTAACGATTAACATTACAGTTGTCCTTATTGAAAACTTCATACAATCAAATTATTCTATTTCTTGTTGAAATTCGTTCAAGATTTAACTTTAGACTATTCTTAAGAGTTAAAATCTATGGCATTTCATAAATTGGGTTTGGACATGAGTAGTTTTTGAAAAATCTGCGCCCGTAAAATTTCACGTCCTCATTTTTATGAATTTGGGCTCTGATTTGGGGCAATTTCTTCTACATCTTTAAAGAAATTTAAATCTCTTCAAAAGCGATCGAACAATCGTGACCCTTTGCTTCTCAATTCTGCGCGTCTATTTACAAAAGACAGTAATGATACCGTGTTTGCATTAAACTCATTAGAATGTTACATAAGCCAAATGTATTTTTCACGCAGAGATTTATTTGTTCTCGAGAAAAACTTAGCTTTAAAATTTTAATATTATAATATTCTATGTAATGCATAGTAATGTAATTTTCGCGAGATTGGAAAATATATTTCACTAATGATCCTTATCACAACATTTCAAATTTCGGGATAATTAGCATTCCTGATAGAAGGCACTAAAATAAGCAAATTTGAACATTTATATGTTAAAACCCTAATGTATTAAAAGCAAATATGTTTGCAATTTTGGAAAAATATTTGTAACGCTAGAAATTCTTATCGCTTTGTTGTAAAACTTGGGTTAAATTAGGTTTTCGTATCATTAGAGTAACAAATCTGCTATGGATTTTAGACAAAATAAACTTGCTTCTCTGAGATCAGTTACCTTAGTAAAACGGATAACGTGGAAAGACTGCTATCGAAAGCAAAGACTCGAAGCCCAACAACGAGACTGTGAAATACGCCGTCTTGGGTTCTCTCGTAAGCTCACTACTGTAGCGCATCCGCCTTGTTCTCGTTCTTGTTCTCCTCGAAATAACTTGGAGTCTGTCCGCAAATATTTCATTTAGTTGTAGCCTAACCTTCTTTGAAAACAGCGAAGCTAGTAGAGTTCGGCATTTTCTATCCATTACCCACAAATTGGTGGATAACCGATTATTTATGAACAAAGTGGCTATAATACGATTTAACAAGTAAGTTCTGTGGATAATTTTTGAGTATGGATAAAGATAAAATAACGTGGATAATGGATAGATAATGCCGAGCTCTAGAACCTAGTACGGAGGACGTTAAAAAGTGTAAAACATCCGGCTTGTTCAAAGTTGATTAAAATGACCATAAATTTAACTCGTCGCCTTATTTAGTATTACACGTGATAGGGGGGCCCTAATCATCGGGACATTTTTTATTACTTTTCATGCGGACATTATTCCATAAAGAAAGGTTCTTTAAATTCCTGGCCACCATTTAAAATGATGGGAACAAATCGAACCCAAAAGATCATTCAGTTCGTCTATAGGTTAAAGGAAACCAGTGCACTAAATATTTGCGAAATCGGTTGAAACATGCGAACATCTACAGCATAGAGAAGATTTTTTATATTTCTGGGCGCCATTTATTAGGATGGCGGCGGATTGGAAAAGCCTTTCTTATGAGTAACGTTCCTGCAAATTTTCAGCTTTCTAGGGCAAGCGGTTTGGGCTGGGCGTTGATAATCAGTCAGTCAGTCAGGACTTTATAGTCATTATTACGAAACTGAAAATGGACAACGTTTTCTTTTACTCAACCCGATCTGTAAGTATTACACCAGTCTTCGATCATATATTGAAGCTTTAATATCATCAGGAAAAACAAAAACAAATAAAAAGTTTTATTAAAAATATGTTTTATCCCTATCAAAATAAAGTTTTGTTTCTTTACAAAATGCAGTATCACGACAATTTTAATAAAGAGAGCCCAAATTCTGCAACGAATTTCTACACTGAGAACTACATTATGAATAAACTGAATAACTGCTGTAACATCAGGTATTTTAATTTTTTCTTTTCATTTAAAATTGAACATTTTATCATCTACACGTCGAGAAGTTAAAACATTTTAAAATGCGATATAATTTAATTTTCCAATATATTACTGCATAAGATTTTTTAAATTAGCGTTGAGCCTATTTTAGGGCAGTATTCATCATCATTTTCATAAAATAAATATATATATAATATATATATATATATATTATTATATATAGATATATATATATATATATATATTCTATATATATATTATATATATATATATATATATATCCTCTATTATTATATATATAAAATCTTTCATATTATATATATATCTATATATATACTTTATATAATATATATATCTATATATATAATATATATATAATATCTAATATATATATATATATATATATATATATATATATATTTGGCGTGAGGATCGGAGAAAGGAGAAATTACATTCTTTACGCGAACTACAATATTTTCAGACTGCTACGTGTATTTAAAAAGCTATCAATCTGTTTGAAACGAACATTCGTCTCCTAAAACTGAGGATACGAATTTTCAACTACTCGATTGCGTTTCAAAAATCACTATTCACGCAGGTCTAATATTTTCTCGGTTTTTAATAATACATATCTCTTCAAATATCATATAAAATCTGCTTGATAAACTTTTTATGCCTCAATGAAACAATTCACACACGAACGGGAATGCCTTAGACAAATACCTAGGCAGACAATGACTTAAATCTTAAATATTGTACTATACATATATCACTGGTTTCTAGTACTAGGTATATCACCCGTGAACAAGTTAAAAGTCGTTTGGCGGAACAAAATGATCCAGTTTCTAAAAGTTCAGAATATAATTATCTCTCAAAAGGAATCCACACTGGAGTAAGTTTGGATTATGTTTATGACAAAAACGATACAACGCATTTCGTCTATTTAAAACTTCAAGAATAAAGTTGTTAAAATACCTCGGAGAAAACAGTCAGTTTGTTTCAGCTGGGAGATACGTGCTCCGTCCGGAGGACGAATAATAAAACTTCCATCGCGTTTTGAGAAAACGTCGATGATTCGATTTTCCGAATACCACTTCATTCAGTATATGAAGGGGAACGCTAAAATATAGAAAACACTACATCAGGTATAGATAGACTTTTTTAAGACGGAATGGGTAACTGGGTTATTCGGGTGCGCGTCCAAGTCCACGACCCCCTTACCCGTGACAGAGGGATATAAAAGAAGAGGCGGGTCTTATTTTTGTTATGGCGTTGTATGTATATCCGGGTCAAATAAACGTCGTCTGCCCCTTCGTCTGCCAAGTTGGAATGGGCTCGGATTGTAATTTTTGAAATAACATTGTTTAAAAATGGAAGTTACGCAAGACATAGGGCTTGCAAGTGATAAAAAACTGGGAAGACCCAAGAAAATTAAAAGTGAGTTAGAATTGAGTAAAAGTCTTCATAGATATTACAGCACGAACAGGTTTTAACCAAACACTAAGCTCACAAAACTCCTGCCCATTCACTAAGCCTTGGTTAACTTCATGAAATTCGTTTACAAAATCATGAGGATAGTAGACATGCTTGGCTTAAGAAAGAATTAGCGAACACTTTTCACCCTTGCAGATGTACTCCAAATCCAAAACACCGGCACCAAATTCACAAACTACCTTCTTAATTGCTATTAAAAACAATTCCCGAATAATTACCGGACCCTAGCATTTAGACGGCTCCATTTTGAGCCCCTGTGAAGACGCTTGTCTGTACAACTATAGCCTACTCGATCCGCGCTCCCGCTATAGCGCGAGCAGCTTGCGTCGTGACGCGCGTGATCGAGTGGGCTATGGTACAACGCAAGAGGGGTCGTAGTCATAGCGACAGAGGTAAACAGGAATAACGTATTTAGGCCCTCCTTGTCAGCAACGTCACCAACACGTAGTTTTAGTGAGCCAATAAGATAATTTACGTTTTTGGTTACGTGTTGAAGGAAGGGGCTACATACTCGTCTATGAGTCGGACTGAAGTAAAGGCCAAACATTGTTTATTCCGTCTTAAAAAAGTCTATCTATCCCTGACTACATAATGATAAAAACTGTTTTTATCGTTTCTTCATTTTAATTTTTTAAGACATAGTTTTACATCACTTTTTAGCTACATCGTGAAAGGTTTATCTACTATGGGCTTTCGTTATTTTCATTTTGAGTGGTGTGAGAAAATTCAATAATTTCGCGGGCTTTAGAAGTTTTAAATAGGCTTACTTTGTAAATTGGAATAAAATCAGCAAAATTGAAGCTTGAGGTAAATCCACAGTGGGAGTAAAATGATTGAATAAAGTAGGGCTTAGAGTGCAAGATCATAGAGTCTATAGGAGGAATGATAGTACAATATGGCTGGAATTATGCCCAAGTCCAAAGGTCGTATAAGAAGTAGGATAAGGGACTAGAAGTAAAGAGCTCTAGCATTGGTAGTAGATCCTGGCACCAGTGAACAAATTTGTGGATTTTATGCCGCTTCTATCGCGCCTACACTAGAGAGAAAAAAATTGGTCGAGTTCCAAAAACATTTCCTACCCCCTTCCCCTCAACCTAAAGTTGCTGAACACGGACGCGGGTGCTTGAATCTAGCTCGGACGTCTACCCCCACGAGCGTCTCACGTTTTGGAGGGAAAATGCAGAAACCGCTACCAGAGGGCCAACCGTTGGTGTGTTATCAAGAATATTCACTATCGCCAAGTGAAGAATTTGGTTACCTCGACACTTCTAGTCCCTTATCCTACTTCTGGTCATATGTTTTGTAACCACGCTTGCGAGATTTGTAACTCGCCCCACGTTGCCATAAAAGCTTTGGCTAACACTAAGAATAACTACTCTGGTTCCTGAATCCTTAGGTTCAATCATACCTTTATTAAACTAAATCAATTACTAAATACCGACTTGTATTTAATAAAACTTAAAAGAGTTAAACATAATCACTAATAACGGATGAAGTCCAATACTAGGGCGAACTACTACATCCTAGTAGTGAAGAAAGACTGACTTAATAATGATAAGCAGTCGACGCTTATATACTACGGGAAAGGTCAGAGGTAACACAGGGTGTTAATCCTCTATGTAACCTTACACCCCTGGAGTAGAAACTCAGGAGGTCCCTAAATTATTACGGAAGGTTACAGTATGTAAAATTATTTCATGTAAAAGGTAAAAACAGCAAAAATTAGGACATAATAGGTGCAAAGTGTCAAATTATTTTCAACAATTGTATTCTTATATTAACACAATAACTGCAGTAACCAATTTCTTTGTTTCAAGATTATCCACACCACTTTTATGCTTGCGATGCAGATGCCATTATATATACGGAGTCGTTATTTTACTACACCTCATCATTATACCAAAGCTGGAATATTAACTTGCAACCCTGTAAAAAATGGAATCGTTAGCCGTGAATC
The DNA here is from genome assembly GCA_019434445.1 of Phalangium opilio. Lineage (NCBI taxonomy): Eukaryota > Metazoa > Arthropoda > Arachnida > Opiliones > Phalangiidae > Phalangium > Phalangium opilio. The sequence goes on from JAEQBA010003223.1 coordinate 62,753, forward strand.
TAAAACATTTTCCGTGCAAGGACTCGACGATTCAGTCTGGTTTTGTTTAGTTTTAACTATAATTCTGATTGCATTCATATCAACACTATTTAAGGAGCTTTACTTGTCAGATGTTAAATCCAAATTGCAAAATTTGGCGGATATAATTTGGTACTATGTAGCAAGCCTTCTAAATGGTAATTTCTATCTTTGAGAGATATATTATATAGTTTTAGTAAGACTTGAATATAGTAAAATGCAATAAGAACTTCTAATCACTTGGTGAAATAGGGGTAATTTACTTTGGCTTACTGACTTTAGCCATTTCAGATGCTTGTTTTTATTTAATCTCTACGGCTGGTCACCATAGATATTAAATAAAAATTTCGCAAACCAAAATATGCTACTGAAGCATAAGTTAATAAGATATGTTTCATAAGCATGACACTTCCTACACTTTGTAAAGCTAGAGACTTACAGCTCGAGTTAGTTCGAGAACGACAGGCGAAAATTGACTACACGTGGTTTTGGAGTTCATGTTCCATTTTAGTCTTTACTCAGCCTTTGACAGTGCACCACTAAGCGTCGCTTTACAAGAATCTATGGCGTTTCACCTACATCACTTCATGACAAGCTCACAGTAACCATTGACAAACTTATGGAACATACTTATGAACTTATGCAGGAAGCTATTTACATTTCCATAGGAAGTTTTACGTTTATCCGTAGTTTAATATGAAAATCAATATAAAATAGGCTTAACAATAATTTTTGTTGAGTTTATCTTTTTATCTACAGGGTACGATATACAAACAGCATATTTCGCCACTCGAATAGCTATTGGTAGTTGGATTCTTATGAGCAGCATCATAATGAAAGCTTATAACGGAAACTTAAAAAGCGTATTAGCAACAGACAGATCAAAATATATTGACTCCATTGAGGATCTCTTATCAAATGATAACCTTGTACCATTAATTTCGCAAGGGTCAGCTGCTATGGAAAAGGCAAGAGTGAGTAATTTAGAGTAATGTCCGCGCGCCCTGTCATCGTAACTCTGTTTCAAATTTTGTGAGTGCCATATCGAATGGCATAACATGATATAATTAATTACAGAGAGGGTTTTTTTATTTATGTAAAAACATGATATAATTAGTTATAGAGAGAGATTTTTATTTACGGGAAAACATGATATAATTAATTACAGAGAGAGTTTTTATTTATGGGAAAACATGATATAATTAATTATGGATAGAGATTTTTATTTATATTCAGTCGGAAATTTAATCAGGTGATTTTTCTCTTCGTTATGCGAAAGGGAAAACAGCACCATATGTGGCTTGACCGGGCTTGACCAATTAAATATAAGTGACTTTTACCAGAAGTAAATGAACCAAAGTTATCAAAGAGTGGATAATTAACCAAATGCATTGGCCCCGTCGAGGGGGGTTGAAGCATTGATGCATTTGTTCCCCATTTTCTACTGAGAAAGGTCGTACAATGGTTGATGGGATACTATCTGACGCGCCATCTGAGAGCGACCTTTGGAGATCGGGATTACAAAAATTTGACGTCTGCTATTGCTAGGCTTAGCTCTTTATGCAGTTTCCGATTTAGTCTGTGGATGTAGATGAACTGAATTCATTTTTAAATGGAAGGGAATTTGCCGAAAGATATTTTAGCATACACAGAAAAAAATGTGTTAGGAAATTGAACACAATCCCTGAACATCTTCATGCAACACTCTCCTATACATGTTCAAAAATGAGAACATGTTCAAATAGAAATCTGTTCTTTCTTCTAATGCATTCAAGCCATTTTGTGTTTGATTTTGAACGTGTTTTTATTTAAGTGTTCTGCCTCTGAACATGTTAATTATGCAGAAAATGTGTTCAGGAGCTGAACACAATCCCTGAACACCTTCATGCGACTCTTTCTACTATACATGTTCAAAAATGAGCACATGTTCAAGTGAAAATATGTTCACTTTCTAATGTGTTCAAGACGATTTTTGTTTCGGTTTTGAACGTCTTTTACGTGTTAAGCATACACTCTAAGAAAATGGGGCGCGTTTTAACACCTTTAAAAGTAGTTTGGGGCCAAATTTGACATCATTACAGGTGTTCATTTACACCCCTGAAAGGGTTTAATAACACTTATGGAGCAATTGGTGCTATAAAATGGTGCAACAGAGGTGCAGTTTAACACCTTTTTAACTCTTATATCGAACTAAAACTTAATTTTTACTCTCACATGAGTGTTGTGCAATTCTTTAAAGGGTGCGGCATAGCACCTTTCAGAGTGTCGCATAACACCTTTCAGAGTGTCGCATAACACCTTTCAAAGTGTCGCATATCACCTTTCAGAGTGTCTCATAACACCTTAAAGAGTGGGTGATTTATTAGCAATCAGTGCTATATTCACAGCAAGGTTCCACTTTGAGTTAAATTAAGAGGAAAGTTCTTACATGCAGAACTATACCGCTTTAAGCAATGCTTGCAGGGCCGGATTAAGAGGGGGCGAGGGGGCACTGGCCCCCGGGCGCAAGTCTTGTTGGGGGCGCATAGAGTTAAACTATTCCCTCTTAGGGACATTTGCTGTTCTGTTTTTTCCGACTAAAGGGGGCGGCCCCCGGTGCAAAATTGCTTAATCCGGCCCTGAATGCTAGTTCTAGCTAGCATTCAGTGTGAAACTGCATAAAAGTTGGTAATTTTTACCGACTTAATAGCCTCTGAAAAAGGCAGAAAGTTTTAAATTACTATAATTTCATCGGGTATTAAGTTGGTTTTGGAGGCCATAATATCCAAGCAGTAGATATAAACGTTCTTGTTAAATTTAATAATCTCTTTTCACTAAGAATTTTTCGAGCACCAGAAACGCGTTTGACCTAATCTACTCTACAATATTTAAAAAAAATTTCATTTTCTACTCTAATGATTCTCAAAATAAAGATAAGACATGTCACAAAAGTTGGCGTCTGTAGTCGCCCTACTAACATAGTCTCGTTTTTTTGTGTCGCACAATACTTTTAAGAGTATCGCTTAACACTTTCAAGAGTGCAGTAGCGTTGCTAGGGTTTGAAATTTGGGGGGGTGGGGGGGTTTAAGTTTATTATTCGTATATTAAAGATTTACAAACTTTTATTAATAAAGAGTACGGAACCGATCAGTTAGTGACTATGAGACAATTGTGGATGAAAGAATTTCACTCGTCTTTTATAAGTTCAGTTTCCGTTTGCTTTTAGTCCCCACTACTGTTTGATATTGAAATTCATCTCTACAAAGATGAAACTGAACGAAATTATCATAATAATTTTTTACACTATATTGCTACAAAATTTTAGGGGATACGAGCAATTTTTTAGTAGAATTTACGGATTATTTTAAGGGGGCTAACTTTGAAATTTTAGGGGCGCTAAAGCCCCCAAAAAGACTTAGCGACCCCACTGCAAGAGTGTCGCATGACGCTTTTAAGAGTGTCACCTAACACGTTTCAGAGTGTCGCCTAACACGTTTAGCAGTGTTTTACAAAAGTACAATACCCTCTGATTACGAATTTCTTTGTTAATTTTATTTAAAGGATAAAAATATATTCTTTCATGAATAACATGTTTAAAAAATGCTTAACAATCAAGTTTTTCAATAATTTTTTACAGTTTGTATTGACTTTAATATTAAAACATTAATGAAAATGAAAGACCTTATTTAAGAAACCCGCAGTACTATAATTTTCCATTTTTAATTTCAAAACGGTTTTAAAAAGTTTTATTTTACACCGAATTTACACCTTAAATTGGCCCCACAAAAACTCAAGGTAATGAAACTCTCTTTGGGTGTTTTTAAGGTGTAAAAAAAGTGTTTTCTTAAATTACACTTCCCTTTCTTAGAGTGTACGAACATGTTAAGTACAGTCGCCGCAATTAAAAACTTTCTCTCTCGCGACGTCTTGTTTCAACAATAAGCCGCAAATTATTGATCTGATACAATTGATAAAAAAACTTATCGTATATTGTTGTTTTAATAAAGATTTGCGGCTTATTGTTGAAACAAGACGTCGCGAGAAAAAAAGGTTTTAATTGCGGCGACTGTACCTCTCTCATTCTAGAGTCCAAGAGAGATATGTACGAGAATTTCTTACTTGTAATTAATAATTAATAGGTATTACTGTACTGAGGTTTAAGTTATTTTGCTAGTAAAAGGACTATTAAGTATTGAAATATATTTTTGTCTTGTAATAGTTACTTAAAACTTACCCACAAAAAGGATTACACCTTTAATATTCTGAAGGGCCAAGGCTTAAAAATCCTGCCCAAAACTTATGTGCTGTTACTTTCGGGATCGGTTTTCTTATTAGCACATTAGCAGCAGTAAAGGTTGCAGACGAATTTTAGGGAATATTAAAATTTCCAAAACATAAGTAAATGCAATTGCAAAATTGCTTTGTCAGAGAGTTCGTCTCATCGTCTGGGCTTTGCCAAGAAACGTTTTCTAGGCGTATAGTTAAATTAAATTCGCATTCCAAATATTTATTATTTAAAAATATGCTTACCAGTCTGGTGATTATTTTAGAGGGGTCTAAGTTTGAAATTTGCGGGGGGGGAATAGGGAGCTTTACCCCCCCCCCCCCCCCCCCGAAAAAAAGGCCTAGCGACGCCACTGAATCATTGAATTATATAATTACTTCAAGTTTAAATTCATTCCTGGGCGACAAAGAAAAACCATGGATATAAAGAATGCGCGTGAAGAAATAGGTTTTCACGCTATATGATAAGCAACTTCCTATCTCCGACGGGACCTTATTCGGTGTATACTCTGTTCCAGCTTTAGTCGTCAGCACGCACAAAGCTACGTTACATAGAGATCTAGCTTAGAGTGTGCTGAGAACCAAAGCTGGAACAGAGTATATATCGAATAAGCTTCGACGAAGTACGCCTTCAACTACAAGGTTTACAGAACATGAAAACAAATGATCGCGTTCGCTGTTCCTAAATTTTTAATGCGTTCATTGTGAAAGTGTTAAGATTTTGTGTTCAACTGTTACAATTTTTCCAAATAGAAACAAAAATTAGAAGTTGAACGCCAAAATTAAGCGAAGTGTTCAATAAATTACACTTTTTCATCACTTAAACATATCAAGAAACCAAAATCTGATTTTTGAACACAAAAATGTGTTCAAATCATTAACACACTTTTTTCTGTGTACCTTGCGAATGTTAAGCGGCCTTTCGTTCGTTCGAGACTTGATTCGTACCTAAAACTAACAGATTCTGGTACTGCGAAAAGGTATGTGGAAAATTTGGTCGCTTTGTACAACAAGCCTTAAATCCAATGTAAGCCTCAAACGCCTAAAAAAAGAGGAAGACCCAAAAAAGACCTGTTGAACGACAGTTTGCCACTTTGGGAGACGATTCTGAAGTTAAAGGAATAGCGACGTGATTTAAAAATTATCTCAAATCTAAAGAAAACCTTACTTTTTTGAGAGTTTAAACTCTTCTGATTCCAAAAATATGCTTGAATAATATTTAATTATGACGGAAAACACAGAAAAAACACTTTGAAAACTTGAAATTTAGGGGACAAAGGCAAATTTGCGGAGAAGATTTTTGGCGGGTTTTTCTCCTTGATACGTCACTAAGGCATCTCGCGGAAAAGCCAAGGGCGAGACTCCCGAGTCTACTAGTACAGCGCGCGCGAATCTGAATAAAATAGGCTTAACGCGGCGCGGCGACACTAACAGGCGCGTCACGTGAGCGACATCTAGAGTGAAAATTTCTCCTTACTACGTCATCAAACGAAACAAAATTTCAACTAGGCTTTTTCCAAACACAATACTTTGATTTCAATTTAATAAATTGCTACGAAACCAAATAAAAAAGTAAAGATATCATAATAAACTAGATTTTTCAAGGATTTTTTTCGCATTTTAAGTACCTGTAGGGATAGGCTTATGCTCGGCTTATGCTATTGTAGATCCTTGTAGGCTTATCCTATGGTTGATCTTGAAAGATAGGCTTATGATAGGTTATTCTAGGCTTATTATTATTATTATGAATCGGGTTTTTTAGTCAAAAACGTTTAATGAACACAATCAATTCCAATTAATTCGCGAATGTACGCGTCGTTATTTAAGCAAATGTAGAATAAATTATATAATTGTAGTTTACGCGTCAAGTTTTTGTCACGAACCAAGTTACAAAAATCTTCGAAAATGCTCGAAGGAAATATACACGCCGCTAGGAAATTTTTTAAACGGTCGTAATCATTGTGAGACATAGTACCGCGACTTACATAATATTTTTGATATATATCATTCATGCGTTTTACAATAGCTTCGTACATGCATTTAATAACTTCGGCTTGATCATTTAAAAGCTTGAAGTGAAATCTCATAAAACTAAATTTCTCGTTCAGTTTCCCTGCTTCGGCCTTTGTTAGAGTGAATACGCTGCCATCGTCGAATACTATATTCCCCTCCATAACGGTTATTTTTATTTTCAAGTTCAAGTAACGATAATTACCCAGGTCGCCAGTTTCCAAAGCTGAATAGATCTCCGTCCACTCCTCCATAAATTCCTTCAAAACGTCTTCCGAGATTATAACAATAGTCCCGTCCTTTTTTGTCAAAAGCAGGCTTGGCTCGTACCCAGTAACCCCAAACACCGCCGAGCAATCAGCCCCGAGTCTTACACGGGCGTTCACGCGGTAAACTCCTACTTTGGCAGACATTCTTACGGCAGGTCCTTACGGTTTAAAAGGTTACAACTGAATGATTTTTATCGCGAGATTTTCTTGAGTGCGGGGTTTATAATTAGTCTGAGGGTATATTGACTGGTGCTTTTCTTTTTTTATTGTCCTTTATTGGCCAGGTGGTTGAGGACCTTAAAAGGGGGCGAGGGTAAACCTTTTGGATATCAATGGAATCTGTATTTAGATTGATTTATGACTCACACAAACGTGTTAAGACATTCCATCGGCTTTTTATTTATACGTAATATTTATACGTAACATCGTTCAGACTGGTCTATGGCCATAAAAAGGGACAGAACTTGAACAAAAGAATTTATCCCCATCCGTTTTTATTTTTACTCTACACAGAAAAAAGTGTGTTAATGATTTGAACACATTTTTGTGTTCAAAAATCAGATTTTGGTTTCTTGATATGTTTAAGTGATGAAAAAGTGTAATTTATTGAACACTTCGCTTAATTTTGGCGTTCAACTTCTAATTTTTGTTTCTATTTGGAAAAATTGTAACAGTTGAACACAAAATCTTAACACTTTCACAATGAACGCATTAAAATTTTAGGAACAGCGAACGCGATCATTTGTTTTCATGTTCTGTAAACCTTGTAGTTGAAGGCGTACTTCGTCGAAGCTTATTCGATATATACTCTGTTCCAGCTTTGGTTCTCAGCACACTCTAAGCTAGATCTCTATGTAACGTAGCTTTGTGCGTGCTGACGACTAAAGCTGGAACAGAGTATACACCGAATAAGGTCCCGTCGGAGATAGGAAGTTGCTTATCATATAGCGTGAAAACCTATTTCCTCACGCGCATTCTTTATATCCATGGTTTTTCTTTGTCGCCCAGGAATGAATTTAAACTTGAAGTAATTATACAATTCAATGATTCAGTGGCGTCGCTAGGCCTTTTTTTCGGGGGGGGGGGGGGTAAAGCCCCCTATTCCCCCCCCCAAATTTCAAACTTAGACCCCTCTAAAATAATCACCAGACTGGTAAGCATATTTTTAAATAATAAATATTTGGAATGCGAATTTAATTTAACTATACGCCTTGAAAACGTTTCTTGGCAAAGCGCAGACGATGAGACGAACTCTCTGACAAAGCATTTTTGCAATTGCATTTACTTATGTTTGGGAAATTTTAATATTCCCTAAAATTCGTCTGCAACCTTTACTGCTGCTAATGTGCTAATAAGAAAACCGATCCCGAAAGTAACAGCACATAAGTTTTGGGCAGGATTTTTAAGCCTTGGCCCTTCAGAATATTAAAGGTGTAATCCTTTTTGTGGGTAAGTTTTAAGTAACTATTACAAGACAAAAATATATTTCAATACTTAATAGTCCTTTTACTAGCAAAATAACTTAAACCTCAGTACAGTAATACCTATTAATTATTAATTACAAGTAAGAAATTCTCGTACATATCTCTCTTGGACTCTAGAATGAGAGAGGTACAGTCGCCGCAATTAAAACCTTTTTTTCTCGCGACGTCTTGTTTCAACAGTAAGCCGCAAATCTTTATTAAAACAACAATATACGATAAGTTTTTTTATCAATTGTATCAGATCAATAATTTGCGGCTTATTGTTGAAACAAGACGTCGCGAGAGAGAAAGTTTTTAATTGCGGCGACTGTACTTAACATGTTCGTACACTCTAAGAAAGGGAAGTGTAATTTAAGAAAACACTTTTTTTACACCTTAAAAACACCCAAAGAGAGTTTTATTACCTTGAGTTTTTGTGGGGCCAATTTAAGGTGTAAATTCGGTGTAAAATAAAACTTTTTAAAACCGTTTTGAAATTAAAAATGGAAAATTATAGTACTGCGGGTTTCTTAAATAAGGTCTTTCATTTTCATTAATGTTTTAATATTAAAGTCAATACAAACAGTAAAAAATTATTGAAAAACTTGATTGTTAAGCATTTTTTAAAGATGATATTCATGAAAGAATATATTTTTATCCTTTAAATAAAATTAACAAAGAAATTCGTAATCAGAGGGTATTGTACTTTTGTAAAACACTGCTAAACGTGTTAGGCGACACTCTGAAACGTGTTAGGTGACACTCTTAAAAGCGTCACACTCTTGCAGTGGGGTCGCTAAGTCTTTTTGGGGGCTTTAGCGCCCCTAAAATTTCAAAGTTAGCCCCCTTAAAATAATCCGTAAATTCTACTAAAAAATTGCTCGTATCCCCTAAAATTTTGTAGCAATATAGTGTAAAAAATTATTATGATAATTTCGTTCAGTTTCATCTTTGTAGAGATGAATTTCAATATCAAACAGTAGTGGGGACTAAAAGCAAACGGAAACTGAACTTATAAAAGACGAGTGAAATTCTTTCATCCACAATTGTCTCATAGTCACTAACTGATCGGTTCCGTACTCTTTATTAATAAAAGTTTGTAAATCTTTAATATACGAATAATAAACTTAAACCCCCCACCCCCCCCCCAAATTTCAAACCCTAGCAACGCTACTGCACTCTTGAAAGTGTTAAGCGATACTCTTAAAAGTATTGTGCGACACAAAAAAACGAGACTATGTTAGTAGGGCGACTACAGACGCCAACTTTTGTGACATGTCTTATCTTTATTTTGAGAATCATTAGAGTAGAAAATGAAATTTTTTTTTAAATATTGTAGAGTAGATTAGGTCAAACGCGTTTCTGGTGCTCGAAAAATTCTTAGTGAAAAGAGATTATTAAATTTAACAAGAACGTTTATATCTACTGCTTGGATATTATGGCCTCCAAAACCAACTTAATACCCGATGAAATTATAGTAATTAAAAACTTTCTGCCTTTTTCAGAGGCTATTAAGTCGGTAAAAATTACCAACTTTTATGCAGTTTCACACTGAATGCTAGAACTAGCATTCAGGGCCGGATTAAGCAATTTTGCACCGGGGGCCGCCCCCTTTAGTCGAAAAAAACAGAACAGCAAATGTCCCTAAGAGGGAATAGTTTAACTCTATGCGCCCCCAACAAGACTTGCGCCCGGGGGCCAGTGCCCCCTCGCCCCCCTCTTAATCCGGCCCTGCAAGCATTGCTTAAAGCGGTATAGTTCTGCATGTAAGAACTTTCCTCTTAATTTAACTCAAAGTGGAACCTTGCTGTGAATATACCACTGATTGCTAATAAACCACCCACTCTTTAAGGTGTTATGAGACACTCTGAAAGGTGATATGCGACACTTTGAAAGGTGTTATGCGACACTCTGAAAGGTGTTATGCGACACTCTGAAAGGTGCTATGCCGCACCCTTTAAAGAATTGCACAACACTCATGTGAGAGTAAAAATTAAGTTTTAGTTCGATATAAGAGTTAAAAAGGTGTTAAACTGCACCTCTGTTGCACCATTTTATAGCACCAATTGCTCCATAAGTGTTATTAAACCCTTTCAGGGGTGTAAATGAACACCTGTAATGATGTCAAATTTGGCCCCAAACTACTTTTAAAGGTGTTAAAACGCGCCCCATTTTCTTAGAGTGTATGCTTAACACGTAAAAGACGTTCAAAACCGAAACAAAAATCGTCTTGAACACATTAGAAAGTGAACATATTTTCACTTGAACATGTGCTCATTTTTGAACATGTATAGTAGAAAGAGTCGCATGAAGGTGTTCAGGGATTGTGTTCAGCTCCTGAACACATTTTCTACATAATTAACATGTTCAGAGGCAGAACACTTAAATAAAAACACGTTCAAAATCAAACACAAAATGGCTTGAATGCATTAGAAAAAAGAACAGATTTCTATTTGAACATGTTCTCATTTTTGAACATGTATAGGAGAGTGTTGCATGAAGATGTTCAGGGATTGTGTTCAATTTCCTAACACATTTTTTTCTGTGTAAAGACGTGTTTTAATGGGTTTAGGGGTATGGTCGAATCAGTTGTATTGTTATGAATTGAATCTATTTTCGGATTTATTGCTTTGTTAGTCGGTGACTCTTCCTACCACGAAACATTTAATTGTTTCCAGGTGTTTGCCCCTAAGGCATTATCCTGACAAGTCTCAACATGTTATGTCTTTGTTGCGTTACCCGAAATTAAAGTAATATTTTTAAAATACCAAAATGCAAATTCAACTAGAAATACAGTTACTAGGATGAAAGTAACGGCCAGTATTTTCCCTGGCTTTGAAAGAGCTTCGCGAATTAACGTCTGCTTAGTAACCGCGTCCATTACAATCTAACCTTTCATCCCCTTATTTGGGGATATAAATAGCGTCTGATTTGGTCAGGACCTCATTTGATTGTTAGACACCGCCAGGATAAGATGAATCGAGAAATTACCCGTCTAGAAACGTTTGGCGCATTTGCGAGTACGTTTGTAAAACCGTCAGAACTAGCCCGTCATGGGTTTTACTATTTAAGTTCGGGGACGGACGCTGTTAAATGCCATTTTTGTGACTTAACGCTACGAGGATGGGAACCTAACGATAATGTTTTCGAAGAGCATCAGAAATTCAAGGCAGACTGTCCATTACTTCAAGGATTACCAACAAATAACATGCCTATATTCATCCAAAACCCATTGACTAAAGACATGCCGCCAAACAGAAAGTACAGAGATGTCCCTCAAGAAGAGTGGGAGAAAGAAAAAGTCATTCCGCCAACTCAACCCATACCAACAACACTTACTCCGAATGACGATATTGTACTAAGAATTAAACGCGTTAATCTCGAGAAAGCTATAATTGAAATGTTTATTCAAGAACTTTTGCGACATGAAAGTTAGAACCAATTGTTGTAATATATTCCATACCTTATTACGTTTTATAAATTATAAAAGAACCAGTTAAAAACTTGAAATGTAACTCGAAATAAATATAATTTTTTTCCTTAATTTGTTCTTTGTAATACTATTATACCTACTACAGTCTTGACAAAACCTTTTCAGTGGTGATAGTGTAGGGTGTTACTTAGCTTTTCCCAACACATTTCGTGTTAAAAGTAAAACGTTTTTGAACATTTACATTGCATTGTACACACACGAAACGCGTCATTTAAATTTTTTAAAATCCCATAGGAATACATGTGAAATTGAATAATCCACCGACACGAAATCATTCATGTACGTGGCAATTGACTGACACGAAAAGCGTCATTTGAAAAAAACATTTCAAATGTTTAAAGCGTTGAAATAAATTCTAACTAAATTTATCAAAATCATTCCTATTTTCAGTCTTGAGAGTTCCTCAAAATTATTTATGGCTTTTAGGGATGGGGGGAATGACCTCGGGTCCCTGAGATGCGTGGGAATTTATTTTTCTTTGATTGGGCCACCCCACAGGTTGGTTTATGACCTTGAAAAGGGGGGGGCTGAACTTGAACAAAAGCATCTATTCCCTTTGTCTTTCTGGGTCATTTCAAGACTTCTATGGCCTTTAAAAGGGGCTGAACTTGAACAAAAGAATTTATTTTGTCAATTCTTTAATTGGACCCCACACCAGGTGCTTTAGTACCTTAAAAGGGGGCGTGGTCGAAACAGTTGTATTGTTATCAATGGAATTTATATTTAGAGTGTTTTATGACTAGCCCAAACGTGTTAAGACATGTTTATGACATTGAGGGGGGATCTATTTTTTTTCTAATTGTATCACGAAAGTATAAAAGGGCGGATCAGTCTAGGCTACTTATCAGTTTACTTCTGACCGCTGTTGATGCAAGCCAAGAAATCTTCTGCTCCCAAACAAAACTTGTGAGTTTTTCCGTGCCCATATCTTAGTGCTTTAGTATTTTTTAACTTAGTTTTTATACGTGTTTTCATTTTAACTTAGTTTTTTACAAGTGTTTTAGTATTTAACTCTAGTATTTTAACTTAGTTTTTACAAGTGTTTTAGTATTTTTTATAAGTATTTTCAATTTTTTATAAGTACTCTCAATTTTTTATAACTTTCAATTTTTTATAAGTATTTTCATTTTTTATAAGTACTCTCAATTTTTTATAACTTTCAATTTTTTATAAGTACTTTCAATTTTTATAAATACTTTATTGTTTTAGTATTTGACTTTTATAAGTACATTACTGTTTTATTGTTTTAGTGTTTTAGTATATTTTTGTGTTTTAGTATTATTATTTAAGCCTATTCAGATTTATTATTAGTATTTTGAGGTAATTGTATTTTTAAATTATCGCAATGGCCAACTCTAATGTAGAAATTGAACTCCCTGTTGAAGATGATAGTTTTTTAGTCGACTTTCCAGACTCGTTAGAAATAGCCTTTTTAAATGCCGATGACACGTTTATGGCAAACTATTCTACACCCCCGTCTAATAATAGATCTCCGTCTCCCACCCTGTCTATGGCAAACAATAGCGCTCTTCATCCTTTATCGCCTCTGGAAGAGGCGTTTCAAAACGACGATATTTCTTTCTTAGATGGTTATACTACCCCTCCTATAGCTCCATCTCAGAATGAGTCAATGGATTTGGGGGAAGGACAGTTAGGGGGTGGGGCTCTTACTCCTCCACCTCCACCCCCATCTCCGCTAGTTGCACCACCAGGTGTGAACGTGATTTCTAGCGGGGTAGTGTCCTTCCCCAATTTTAATCTTGATGGATGGGAAATGGAGGTACAATTCAACAACAACATCGTTGAATCTGTAAGCGACTTCCTAGAATACGTTTTGGACGACTGTTTACCCGATGACATGATTACAATTTCGATGACAAGCATTAATAATCCAGGCATTCAAACCGCAGACTTTAGTTTTAGAAGAAGGGATCGAATAGATATTGGATTTATATTAGAAGTAGTGGCGGATAAAGCCTATAATTCTGAAGGGGGTTCAAAGTTTTTTCTCGGTCCTATAGGAATAAACATACAGCGCGTGAGGTTGCCCCAAGGCGCCAAGCGTTGCAAGGCCCTTGGTATCTGTACCTTCGAGACTTTTGCCAGGGAGAAAAAATGCATTATTCAGATCAAGAACAACGATCGGCTATGCCTCCCTTATGCTCTAATTTTTGCTAGAATACACAGGGATCATACAATGCATCCTCTTGACAAAAGCCTCGAGGCAGATTTCAAAACACTATGCCGGCCTGATATTAGTAAAAAATCAGGAGAGAGGCTTAGGAAGATGGCGGAGGAATTAGCCCTGGCGGCGGAAATACCATTGGACGAATGCGCGGGGGCGGGTGCTCTACCTCGATTTCAATCATACTTGGCTGATTACCAAATAATAGTATTTACAGTTAGAGCAAACGTCCCCCACCGTATTTTCGGGGAACCCGATTTTATTCCCGGTGCCGATGGTAATCCAAAGCCGAGGCTATACCCCCCTTTCAGGGGGGGGGGGTAAAACCCGGGTTATAAAGCCATCCCTGGGGTGGGGGGGAGATTGGGGGGGGGGGGGGTATTGATGACGTCACGTGATGGTGTTGGAGGGGGGGGGGAATGATGACGTCACGTGATGGTGTTGGCGGGAAATTTGAATCTATTTTTAGTGTATTGGTATGACGTCACGGCTAATTTTTGATGAAGTAACGTGGCTGATACCTGTAGGGATAGGCTTATGCTATGGTAGATCCTGGTAGGCTTATGTTATGGTAGATTCTGAAAGGTAGACTTATGCTAGGTTATTCTAGGCTTATTATTATTAAGAATCGAATTTTAGTCAAAAACCTTTAATGAACACAATCAATTCCAATTAATTCGCGAATGTACGCGTCGTTATTTAAGCAAATGTAGAATAAATTATATAATTGTAGTTTACGCGTCAAGTTTTTGTCACGAACCAAGTTACAAAAATCTTCGAAAATGCTCGAAGGAATTATACACGCCGCTAGGAAATTTTTTACACGGTCGTAATCATTGTGAGACATAGTACCGCGACTTACATAATATTTTTGATATATATCATTCATGCGTTTTACAATAGCTTCGTACATGCATTTAATAACTTCGGCTTGATCGTTTAAAAGCTTGAAGTGAAATCTCATAAAACTAAATTTCTCGTTCAGTTTCCCTGCCTCGGCCTTTGTTAGAGTGAATACGCTGCCATCGTCGAATACTATACTCCCCTCCATAACGGTTATTTTTATTTTCAAGTTCAAGTAACGATAATTACCCAGGTCGCCAGTCTCCAAAGCTGAATAGATCTCCGTCCACTCCTCCATAAATTCCTTCAAAACGTCTTCCGAGATTATAACAATAGTCCCGTCCTTCTTTGTCAGAAGTAAGCTTGGCTCGAATCCATTTACACCGAAAACGGCATAGCAATCAGCCCCAAGTCTAACACGGGCGTTCACGCGGTAATCTATGATCTTGGTGGGCATTCTTACGGCAGGTCCTTACGGTTTAAAAGCTGACGACTGAATGATTTTTATTGCGTGATTTTCTTGAGTGCGTAGTTGATAATTAGCCTGAGGGTATATTGACTGGTGCTTTTCTTTTTTTATTGCCCTTTATGGGCTACATACCACCCCCTAAAGTCGCGATGGTTTAGTACCTTAAAGGGGGGGGGGCGTAGCTAAACCAGTTGTATTGTTGTCAATGGAATCTGAGTGATTTAGGACTCACACAAACGTGTTAAGACATTCCATCGGCTTTTTATTTATACGTAATATTTATACGTAACCATGGTCAGACGGGTCTATGGCCATAAAAAGGGGCAGAACTTGAACAAAAGAATTTATCCCCATCCGTTTTTATTTTTACTATAAAGACGTGTTTTAATGGGTTTAGGGGTATGGTCGAATCAGTTGTATTGTTATGAATTAAATCTATTTTCGGATTTATTGCTTTGTTAGTCGGTGACTCTTCCTACCACGAAACATTTAATTGTTTCCAGGTGTTTGCCCCTAAGGCATTATCCTGACAAGTCTCAACATGTTATGTCTTTGTTGCGTTACCCGAAATTAAAGTAATATTTTTAAAATACCAAAATGCAAATTCAACTAGAAATACAGTTACTAGGATGAAAGTAACGGCCAGTATTTTCCCTGGCTTTGAAAGAGCTTCGCGAATTAACGTCTGCTTAGTAACCGCGTCCATTACAATCTAACCTTTCATCCCCTTATTTGGGGATATAAATAGCGTCTGATTTGGGTCAGGACCTCATTTGATTGTTAGACACCTCCAGGATAAGATGAATCGAGAAATTACCCGTCTAGAAACGTTTGGCGCATTTGCGAGTACGTTTGTAAAACCGTCAGAACTAGCCCGTCATGGGTTTTACTATTTAAGTTCGGGGACGGACGCTGTTAAATGCCATTTTTGTGACTTAACGCTACGAGGATGGGAACCTAACGACAATGTTTTCGAAGAGCATCAGAAATTCAAGGCAGACTGTCCACTACTTCAAGGATTACCAACAAATAACATACCTATATTCATCCAAAACCCATTGACTAAAGACATGCCGCCAAACAGAAAGTACAGAGATGTCCCTCAAGAAGAGTGGGAGAAAGAAAAAGTCATTCCGCCAACTCAACCCATACCAACAACACTTACTCCGAATGACGATATTGTACTAAGAATTAAACGCGTTAATCTCGAGAAAGCTATAATTGAAATGTTTATTCAAGAACTTTTGCGACATGAAAGTTAGATCCAATTGTTGTAATATATTCCATACCTTATTACGTTTTATAAATTATAAAAGAACCAGTCAAAAACTTGAAATGTAACTCGAAATAAATATAATTTTTTTCCTTAATTTGTTCTTTGTAATACTATTATACCTACTACAGTCTTGACAAAACCTTTTCAGTGGTGATAGTGTAGGGTGTTACTTAGCTTTTCTCAACACATTTCGTGTTAAAAGTAAAACGTTTTTGAACATTTACATTGCATTGTACACACACGAAACGCGTCATTTAAATTTTTTAAAATCCCATAGGAATACATGTGAAATTGAATAATCCACCGACACGAAATCATTCATGTACGTGGCAATTGACTGACACGAAAAGCGTCATTTGAAAAAAACATTTCAAATGTTTAAAGCGTTGAAATAAATTCTAACTAAATTTATCAAAATCATTCCTATTTTCAGTCTTGAGAGTTCCTCAAAATTATTTATGGCTTTTAGGGATGGGGGGGGGAATGACCTCGGGTCCCTGAGATGCGTGGGAATTTATTTTTCTTTGATTGGGCCACCCCACAGGTTGGTTTATGACCTTGAAAAGGGGGGCTGAACTTGAACAAAAGCATCTATTCCCTTTGTCTTTCTGGGTCATTTCAAGACTTCTATGGCCTTTAAAAGGGGCTGAACTTGAACAAAAGAATTTATTTTGTCAATTCTTTAATTGGACCCCACACCAGGTGCTTTAGTACCTTAAAAGGGGGCGTGGTCGAAACAGTTGTATTGTTATCAATGGAATTTATATTTAGAGTGTTTTATGACTAGCCCAAACGTGTTAAGACATGTTTATGACATTGAGGGGGATCTATTTTTTTTCTAATTGTATCACGAAAGTATAAAAGGGCGGATCAGTCTAGGCTACTTATCAGTTTACTTCTGACCGCTGTTGATGCAAGCCAAGAAATCTTCTGCTCCCAAACAAAACTTGTGAGTTTTTCCGTGCCCATATCCTAGTGCTTTAGTATTTTTAACTGTTAGTATTGGTATTTGACTCTTAGTATTTTAACTTAGTTTTCACAAGTGTTTTCAATTTAACTTAAATTTTTTACAAGTATTTTTTATAAGTATTTTCATTTTTTTATATTTTTTACAAGTGTTTTAGTATTTTTTATAAGTATTTTCAATTTTTTATATTTTTTACAAGTGTTTTAGTATTTTCATTTAGTTTTACAAGTATTTTCAATTTTTTACAAGTGTTTTAGTATTTTTAACTTAGTATTTTACAAGTACTTCAATTTTTTATAAGTACTTTAAATTTTTTTATAAATACTTTCATTTTAACTTAGTATTTGACTTTTATAAGTACATTACTGTTTTAGTATTTTAGTATATTTTTGTGTTTTAGTATTATTATTTAGGCCTATTCAGATTTATTATTAGTATTTTGTGGTATTTGTATTTTTAAATTATCGCAATGGCCAACTCTAATGTAGAAATTGAACTCCCTATTGAAGTTGATAGTTTTTTAGTCGACTTTCCAGACTCGTTAGAAATAGCCTTTTTAAATGCCGATGACACGTTTATGGCAAACTATTCTACACCCCCGTCTATGTTTAACATTACCCCCGGGCAGTCTAGGGCTAACAATAGCCCTTCTCCTCCTCCTTTATCGCCTCTGGAAGAGGCGTTTCAAAACGACGATGTTTCTTTTTTAGACGGCTATTGTACTCCCCCCATATCTCCATCTCAGAATGAGTCAATGGATCAAGGGGAAGGACAGGTAGGTGGTGGGGCTCTTACTCCTCCACCTCCACCCCCATCTCCGCTAGTTGCACCACCAGGTGTAAACGTGATTTCTAGCGGGGTAGTGTCCTTCCCCAATTTTAATCTTGATGGATGGGAAATGGAGGTACAATTCAACAACAACATCGTTGAATCTGTAAGCGACTTCCTAGAATACGTTTTGGACGACTGTTTACCCGATGACATGATTGCAATTTCGATGACAAGCATTAATAATCCAGGCATTCAAACCGCGGACTTTAGTTTTAGAAGAAGAGACCAAATAGATATTGGATTCATACTAGAAGTAGTGGCTGATAAAGCCTATAATTCTGAAGGGGGTCAAGGTTTTTTCTCGGTCCTATAGGAATAAACATACAGCGCGTGAGGTTGCCCCAAGGCGCTCGCCGAGGAAAGGCTATTGGAATCTGTAGTTTCGAGACTTTTGCCAGGGAGAAGAAATGCATTATACAAATCAAAAATAACGATCGGCTATGTCTCCCTTATTCTCTAATTTTTGCTAGAATACATAGGGATCATACAATGCATCCCCTTGACAAAAGCCTCGAGGCGGATTTCAAAACACTATGTCGCACCGATATTAGTAAAAAATCAGGAGAGAGGCTTAGGAAGATGGCGGAGGAATTAGCCGTGGCGGCGGAAATACCATTGGACGAATGCGCGGGGGCGGGTGCTCTACCTCGATTTCAAGCGTATTTGTCTGATTACCAAATAATAGTATTTACAGTTAGAGCAAACGTCCCCCACCGTATTTTCGGGGAAGCAGATTTCATTGTCGGTGCCGATGGTAATCCAAAGCCGCGGCTATACCTTTTCAACTATCAAAATCATTTTGACGTCATCACTAAACCTAAACCTCTCTTCCATTTTGATTTTTTCTGCGAGAGGTGCCTTGTGGGGTACAACAACTTAGATTTTAACCACGCTTGCAACAAGTATTGTTATTCCTGCCAAAGGGCCGAGGAATGTGAGGGGGGAGAAATTAGATGCGGTACTTGTCATCGCGACTTTAGGGGGCAAGAATGCTTTGACGCCCATAAGGCTAGTGGAAGCAAAACCCTATCAGTCTGCCAAAGGGTTTTTAAATGCCCCCGTTGCGCAAAAACAATAGATATGGGGAAACGCAAGTCACTTCACAACTGCGGGGAAGTCTATTGCGTAATCTGCAATAAATTCAACCCACACCCCCACTATTGTTTCATGCAGGTTACCGACTCTAAAGCCCACCCTGCGGCTAAAAAAGCTAAGACCCATCCTTCGGTTACTATCTTTTATGATCTCGAATGTGTTCAAAATACCCCAGACCCTTCAAACCCTAATGCTTTCCTACACACTCCTATCTTATGTATTTCTCAAAAAATCTGTGATCAATGCATTCTCGAGAAATCCGATCAATTTACTTGCGCCACCTGCGGGCCTCGAGAACGGGTGTTTCTCGGGAATGATCCTGTTCTGGATTTTTTAAATTATCTTCAAGAATTCCACAATTCTCCCAAAATAACCGTTATAGCACATAATGCGAAGGGTTACGATTTACAATTTCTGTACAAAGCCATGTTAGCCATCAAAGCGTGGCGCCCTCAAGTGATAATGACGGGAACGAAGATTATGCAAATTTGATATGAGAATTTGACATTTATAGATAGTTTAAATTTCATCCCATCCCCCTTATCTAGCTTTGTTTCCACTTTTGGCTTAGACCCTAGTTTAAATAAGGGATATTTCCCGCACTTGCTCTTCAACTTTGTTCCCGAACACGTGTTTGATCCAAAAGATCCTACGAGTACAAATTATGTCTTGAGGGAAAGCATGCCTCTTTTAGAATCTTACGCGCCAGACAGGCTAACCGAAAAACAACGCTCGGTTTTAATTTCATGGTACAACGAACAAGTTGAAGCCAAAAAAGGTTTCAACTACGTTGAAGAATTGATACATTATTGTCGTTTGGACGTTAGGATTTTCAGAGAGGGGTGCTTAAAGTACAGGGAGATTTTTGAGAAGATTGCGGACGTTAACCCTTTTAACACTGCCGTGACAATTGCCGGGCTTTGCAACGCCGTTTTCAGGAAGGACCACCTAGCGCCAAATTCAATTGGAATTGTTCCACCTCACGGCTATAGAATGAAAGACCCTCAATCTAAAGTAGCCATCGAGTGGCTGAGGTGGGAAGCCCATAAGCGCGGGGTCATAATTAAGTCGGCTTTTAACGGTTCCGAACCTAAAATTTTGAACATTAAAGTCGACGGGCTTCTAGTAGACGATCTTGGCGCAGATCAAAAGGTCGTCTACCAATTCCAAGGTTGTTTTTGGCACGGGTGTAGAGCCTGTTTCCCGGTAAACAGAGACCTGGTTTTGCACGGTGACGTCACCCAAACTTTACACTCCCGCTATACTGATACTTTGAACTGTAATAAGAGGCTTAGGGAGCTGGGGTATAAGGTAATCGAAATGTGGGAATGCGAATTCCACAAATTGAGGGAGCAAAAGCCCGAAATTAACACCTTTCTATCTTCTATTCATATCCAAATCGATGCGTGGGAACCACTCAATCCCCGTAACGCATTTTTCGGGGGGCGTACTTCCGCTCTATGTCTTCATCACAAGGTTAAGCCGGGAGAGGAGATTCGATATGTCGACGTCACTAGTCTGTATCCATGGTGTAACAAATACGGTAAACTACCATACGGCCACCCTACGATCTTGACAGACAACTTCCCACCCATTGACGAGATTGAAGGTTTTATTAAACTGGATATCCTGCCCCCTCGTAACCTCTTCCACCCCGTTTTACCCCAAAAGATCGGGGGGAAATTGTGCTTTGCCCTGTGTCAGCTGTGCGCTGAAAACAAATATCAGGGCGATTGCCCACATTCCGACGAGGAAAGAGTTATTAGGGGGACGTTTGTGGCGGACGAAGTCCATTTAGCAGTTAGAAAGGGTTACGTGGTTGTTAAAATCCACGAAGCCTGGTCGTACAAAATATCTCAGTACGACCCCTTAACAAAAAGTGGCGGGCTTTTTAACAATTACGTCAACTGCTTTCTGAAGCTAAAACAGGAAAGTAGCGGCTGGCCTTCTGACGTAGTAACCCAAGCGCAGAAAGATCAATACGTAGCCGAGTACTACGAAAAGGAAGGGGTAAAACTTGATCATAGCTGTATCGAGAAGAACGCTGGAAAGCGTACCATCGCCAAACTGTGTTTGAATTCGTTTTGGGGCAAATTTGGTGAGAGGACTCGCCTTGACAAGGTAGAAGTCTTTGATGATCCACAGAAGTTCTTTAACTTGTTCTATGACCCAGCAATTGAGGTCAAGACGTTGATACCAGTTAGCGACGACATTTGCGTTGCTAAGTGGTGTTATATCAACGAGATTGACCCAATTAATAAAAATGTCAGTGTTCCGATCGCGGCGTACACCACGGCCATAGCTCGGATTAAGCTTTATTCCTGTTTCGTTGTGTGGGTTTCTTGAGAGGTTTGTGTATCGTTAGTAAACGTGCATCATAATAATTAACAGATTATAACAAACTTAATTTATTAAGAGATAAGGCATTACAATTGAGGAACCTATGTCATGACTGATCCTACTGTTAATACTGAATGATGAGGGGCTGGCTATAAGCTTGCACAGCTGTTTTTCCTAGGGCTGAACATATTCATACAATTTTGACTAGGGCTGGACATATTTAATGGAGGATACGAAACATCTTTCTTTTTTTTTTTTTTTTTTTTTTAAATATGGTCATAGGATCCATAAACAAAGTAATCACAAAAAATCATGTTGAAACAACATAGTCTTTAAGATGGGACGGCATACGATGTACGCGACGCGGACGGGTACTCGAAGGCGAGGTTGGAATTGATCCTGATGGGGTTGGAGTTGAGGTGGTGGTCGGGTGTAAGACAGGCGGTGACTGACTTGTCAGCGGCGATGAAGGATGAATAGGTGACGATGCCGTGCTAGATGGTGACGGTGTAGCGGGAGGAGTCGGTTGAGTAGAGTGTGAAACCATACGGTGAGGGTATCGGCGTGACATGGGAATAATAGGACCAACAGGTGGTGGTTCTGTGCGGTTGTTCAACGCAGGAGGTAGTTGAGAGTCAATAGGGCGCGTTGATCGAGGTTGGTGAACGGGACGGAGGACAACTCTGTTGCGTCGGTAAACGCGGTCTCCAAGTTTGACTAAATATGATCGTTCTGCAACCTGGTCTAGAACAATACCCTTGGACCATTTCTTCGTATTGCTGGAGGGAGTTGGCTTGACCCATACAGCATCACCTTGCATGAGTGTAGAGAGTGGGGAAGCATGTCGATCGTAGATTTGTTTAGTCTTCTGACGTTTGTGTTGGAGTGTGGTAGTGACATTTTGAGGAACTTGCGGTTTGAGTAGTGAAGCGGCCATTGGCATTTGTGATCGAGTGCGACGAGACATCAAACGTTGGACTGGTGACGTTTGAAGTGCTTCTGTCGGTGTGTTGCGCCATTCAAGTAAAGCGAGGTAAAAGTCCTTCTTAGTTTGTTCCAGTTTTGTGAGGAGCGTCTTGGCGATTTTTACTGCAGATTCGGCTTTACCATTCCCTTTTGGATAATAAGGGGAGGATGTCTTGTGAACAAAGCCCCATAGATCTGCAAACTCTTTGAAGGTTTGACTGTTGAAAGGCGGGCCGTTATCGGTCAGAACAGTTTTTGGGATTCCATAGCGCGCAAAGTGGCGTTTGCATACTTCAACTACTGAATCGGCTTGACTATCAGGGAGGTGATCTAGTTCCCAAAAATCGGAATACGAGTCCACTGTGACGAGGTATTTTTTTGAGTTGGCATTAATGGTAAATAGGTCCATAGAGACGTTTTGCCATGGTAACTCTGGTAGAGGTAGAGAAAGTAACGGTTCTTTTTGTTGAGCACGTTGAAATTCATTACACGTTTCGCATGTGGAGACAAGTTCTTTCATTTGTTCTTCCATATGCGGCCAATAAACCGATTCTCGAGCTTTGCGCATACACGCTGCAATTCCAACGTGGCTAGAGTGGAGGATGTCTTTAATTTCTGCATACATCGACTGTGGTACGACAATGCGGGAACCTTTGTAGATAATTCCGTGGTCAACTGTTAGTTCGTCTCGAAACGAGAAAAAGTGGCGAATCTCTGAAGGAACTTTTCCGATTCGATTTGGCCATCCGTTAGCGATTGTGTGAATCAGGGTTTGCAAAGTCGGATCTTTGCTAGTGTGACGTGCGATGTTCTCCAGTTGTCTGTTAGAGACTTGCGCATGATCAGCATGGTCTATGCTCTCCAAAAATTGATTATAGCGTTTTTCTTCTCTGAGTGCGAAGACAACGTAATCAGCGTGTGTTTCCTGTTCCTCTTGATTGTTCTGGAGAGGAAACGGGATTCTTGAGAGGCAGTCAGCTATTAGCATATCCGGACCCTTCTTGTATGTTACTGTGAGGTTATAGTTCTGCAGTTTGAGTAACATGCTTTGCAATCTTTTGGGTGCTGAGAGAAGAGGCTTCTTCCAGATGTACTCAAGCGGTTTATGATCAGTTTCTATTGTTATATTGGGATGTCCACAGAGATATTGGTGGAATCGTTGACATGCGAAGACTATGCTTAAACATTCTTTTTCAATTTGCGCGTAGCGGCGTTCCGTAGGAGACAATGTCCGTGAAGCAAAGACCACAGGTTGATTATTTTGAAGAATCGTGGCGCCTACTCCTATGTCGCTGGCGTCACATTGTACTGTAACAGGTTCATGGACATTGTAGTAGCGCAAAACAGGGAAAGACACAACTAGTTTCTTGATTGCTTCAAAAGCTTGTTTTTGATTCTTTCCCCATTGCCATGTAGCGTCTTTGTGTGTCAACTGACGAAGAGGTTCGAGATAATCTGAGAGTTTGGGTAGGAATTTGGCCAAATAAGTTGTAAATCCAATAAAGCTGCGAAGAGCTGTAACATTTTGCGGTGGAGTCATGTCTAGTACCGCTTTAGTTTTCTCCGGATCTGGTTTTACTCCTTGAGCCGATAGTACATGGCCAATGTATGTTACCTCAGGGAGACGTAGGCGTAGTTTTGCTTTATTCAAACGTAGATTTCTCTCGCGAGCTCTTTCCAGTAGCTTGAGCAAATTTTCATCATGGTTACTGATTGCTTCGTCCAGTGTATCTCCATAGCCTATGACTAGAATGTCGTCATGAATATCTTCGACACCTGGTAAACCTTCCAAAAGTTCGTGTTGTCTCCTTTGAAACTCTTCCGGAGCGGTTGAAAGACCAAATGGCATTCTGAGCCATTTGTACCGTCCAAAAGGAGTCCAGAAAGTTGTCAAGTCGCTGCTTTCTGAATCTAGCTTGACTTGCCAAAAACCATCTTTGGCATCGAGGACCGAAAAGACTTTGGCATTAGTCAGTCGTGGAAGGATTTCTTCTATTGTTGGAAGAGGATAGTTGGGCCTTTTGAGAGCTGCATTTAAGTCTTTAGGATCCAAACAAATTCGAATGCGTTTTTTTCGTACGGCGACCATGCTGGAGATCCATGGTGTAGGAACTGTGACTTTTTCAAGAACACCCCGAGAGACGAGTTCATTAATTTGAGTTTGTAGTTCCTCTCTCAGAGCTACAGGAACTTTACGTGGTCTGTGTTGGACTGGTTTAATATTCGGATCTACTTCAAGATGACAGTCTCCAGCTAGACATCCAAGTCCTTCAAACACATCTGAGTATTCTGTAAGTATTTGTTCTTTACACAGAAAAAAGTGTGTTAAAGATTTGAACACATTTTAGTGTTCAAAAATCAGATTTTGGTTTCTTGATATGTTTAAGTGAGGAAAAAGTGTAATTTATTGAACACTTCGCTTAATTTTGGCGTTCAACTTCTAATTTTTGTTTCTATTTGGAAAAATTGTAACAGTTGAACACAAAATCTTAACACTTTCACAATGAACGCGTTAAAAATTTAGGAACAGCGAACGCGATCATTTGTTTTCATGTTCTGTAACCTTGTAGTTGAAGGCGTACTTCGACGAAGCTTATTCGATATATACTCTGTTCCAGCTTTGGTTCTCAGCTCACTCTAAGCTAGATCTCTATGTAACGTAGCTTTGTGCGTGCTGACGACTAAAGCTGGAACAGAGTATACATCGAATAAGGTCCCGTCGGAGATAGGAAGTTGCTTATCATATAGCGTGAAAACCTATTTCCTCACGCGCATTCTTTATATCCATGGTTTTTCTTTGTCGCCCAAGAATGAATTTAAACTTGAAGTAATTATACAATTAAATGAATCAGTGGCGTCGCTAGGCCTTTTTTTCGGGGGGGGGGGTATAGCCCCATATTTCAAACTTAGACCCCTCTAAAATAATCCCCAGACTGGTAAGCATATTTTTAAATAATAAATATTTGGAATGTGAATTTAATTAAACTACGCCTTGAAAACGTTCCTTGGCAAAGCGCAGACGATGAGACGAACTCTCTGACAAAGCATTTTTGCAATAGAGTAATGGCACCTACTTACCTTTGACTGTATTAAGCTCTAAGGGTAGTTAACATGGAGTGCCACTACTCTATTGCATTTACTTATGTTTGGGAAATTTTAATATTCCCTAAAATTCGTCTGCAACCTTTACTGCTGCTAAAGTGCTAATAAGAAAACCGATCCCGAAAGTAACAGCACATACGTTTTGGGCAGGATTTTTAAGCCTTGGCCCTTCAGAATATTAAAGGAGTAATCCTTTTTGTAGGTAAGTTTTAAGTAACTATTACGTGACAAAAATATATTTCAATTCTTAATAGTCCTTTTACTAGCAAAATAACTTAAACCTCAGTACAGTAATAACTATTAATTATTAATTGCAAGTAAGAAATTCTCGTACATATCTCTCTGGGACTGTAGAATGAGAGAGGTACAGTCGCCGCAATTAAAAACTTTCTTTCTCGCGACGTCTTGTTTCAACAATAAGCCGCAAATATTTATTAAAACAACAATATCTCACCAAAAACATCTCTGTAAAAATATGCCAAGTTGTTTGGCCGTAAAAAGAAGTGAGATCTAAAATACGGCCAAGTTATTATCTCCAGGTGAACCAACATTTTATTCGACTTAAAACTTCTCAAGAATGTTTTTCTGACTTGGCCATTTGCATATCAAGGATTCGTTTAATTCCAGATATGGATCGAAATTAAAATATTAAATCAAATTGGTTAAATATTCTTGATAAGACTTTCTGGTTAAACTTGTAATTTCCGTTATTAACCTTCACGGGTGCAAAGAAGAAGGATGCAAGTTTGGAATGCTAATGGACAAGTCAGAAAAACATTCTTGAGAAGTTTTAAGTCGAATAAAATGTTGGTTCACCTGGAGATAATAACTTGGCCGTATTTTAGATCTCACTTCTTTTTACGGCCAAACAACTTGGCATATTTTTACAGAGATGTTTTTGGTGAGATTTCACTCCTTTTTGTACGTGCATGTTCTTGTAGATTTATAGAAGTAGGATTATGAAGTGAAATAAACATTTGTACTTTTAGATTTTTATTTGTTCTTTCCAAGAGTTTTACTTGGCTTTGCCTTTGTGAACTTTTTTGCATTCAACTTTCTTTTTTTTTCTCAGGCTGTGATAATTGTTAACCGTATTTCTATTCGAAGAACACAATATTGTGGCAAGTAACACTTTTAATCAACAGAATAGATTTAAGAAAAACTAAATGAATCAAAACACGCTTAGAACCATTTCAGACGAAATGAAAAGGAAATGAGTAAAAAATTTAATTACTAAAACATTATGTAAAAAACATAAATTTTGCAATAATATGAAAGAATCATATTAGTAAAAAATATTAATATTAAAAGACGAAAAAATTAAATTATAATGTCCTATTACGAGGGGATATAAATTATAAAACCCCCATTTCAGGGGCTAACAGGGGAAAATTCCCGCTTTTGGGACTTTTTCCTTTCTTTGTATGCTAAGTCCTACTTGTATGCCAAATTTTATCATTCCCGCAACACCGGAAGTGCCCTAGAGGTTTAGATGATGACTCTAATTTTAAACCCCCATTTCAGGGGCTAAAAGGGGGAAACTCCCGCTTTTGGGACTTTTCCCTTTGCTTGTATGCTTAGTGGTACAAGTATGCCAAATTTCATCATTCTAGCACCACCGGAAATGCCCTAGAGGTTTAGATGATGACTCTAATTTTAAACCCCCATTTCAGGGGCTAAAAGGGGGAAACTCCCGCTTTTGGGACTTTTCCCTTTGCTTGTATGCTTAGTGGTACAAGTATGCCAAATTTCATCATTCTAGCACCACCGGAAATGCCCTAGAGGTTTTGATGATGTGTCAGTCAGTCAGTCAGTCAGTCTCATAATGTGTCATTTTCACATAGGATTATCACAGAAACCAAATGAGTTAGAAAGCTGGAAGCTGGAGGACTTCCTAGGATTAACACTGTGCCCTTGAGGTGCAAATATGAGTGGTGTACTATTCCCCAGTACCGAGTTAAGAAGGGGTCAAAATGAGGCTGAAATGTTTCGGGTAAAGGATTGCTGGTAGTGCACGACAACTTGGCGGGTGCACCCAGATACGATAAGTTTTTTTTATCAATTGTATCAGATCAATAATTTGCGGCTTATTGTTGAAACAAGACGTCGCGAGAGAGAAAGTTTTTAATTGCGGCGACTGTACTTAACATGTTCGTACAGTTGCTCTAAGAAAGGGAAGTGTAATTTAAGAAAACACTTTTTTTTACACCGTAAAAACACCCAAAGAGAGTTTTCCCGTACAAAAATTTACGGCTGCATTTTTGCTGTTAATTAGATTTTTTAGAATCTGCAATATATTGCAAATAAACTGGAATATTCTGGAAAAATACTGTAATAAACCTGAAAAATGTTCAATTTCAGACAAAATTAAGGTGATTCCAGAGAGCAATGCAGAACATTTTAGACGTTTTGCAGAAAAAATATCTTCCGTTGGAAAACTCAGTACAACAGTATACAAAATTTAGCAACTCTAGAGTCATAAAATAGTTACCTTACAGCTAGAAAACAGAGGGGAAATAGTAACTCCCGTAAGAAATCAGGATGTTTGTAGGCTCATTACAAGTACTGTACCTTCCAAATATATTGTATGCATGTTACAGTCAGAAATTGCTAAGTTTGTAGGATAATTGCAGGCGTGTTTCGGATACTTTTTACGATAATTGCAGACGCGTTTCAGATACTTTTCAGGATCATCACAGGCGCGTTTCAGATACTTTTCAGGATCATCACAGACGCGTTTCAGATACTTTTCAGGATCATTACAGGCGCGTTTCAGATACTTTGTAGGAAAATTGCAGGAGCGTTTCATATAATTTTCAGGACCATTACAGGCGCGTTTCATATACTTTTCAGGATCATTGCCGGCGCGTTTCATATACTTTGTAGGAAAATTGCAGGCGCGTTTTAGATACTTTTTTGGATCATTGCAGGCGCGTTTCAGATACTTTGTAGGATAATTGCAGCCGCGTTTCAGATGATTTGCAGGATCATTGCAGCCGCGTTTCAGATAATTTTTAGGATAGTTGCAGGCGCATGTCAGATAATTTTTAGGATAGTTGCAGGCGCATGTCAGATAATTTTTAGGATAGTTTCAGGCGCATGTCAGATACTTTGCAGGATAAATGCAGGCGCTTTTCATATACTTCGTAGGAAAATTGCAGGCGCGTTTCAGATACTTTTCAGGATCATTACTGGCGCGTTTCAGATACTTTTATGGACCATTACAGGCGCGTTTCAGATACGTTTAAGGACCATTACAGGCCCGTTTCAGATACTTTTAAGGACCATTACAAGGCGCGTTTCAGATACGATAATTACAGGTGCTTTTCAGATACTTTTTAGGATAATGGTAGGTGCTTTTCAGATAATTATTAGGATAATTGTAGGCGCGTTTCAGATACTTTTTAGGATAATTACAGGCTCTTTTCATATACTTTGTAGGATAATTGCAGGCGCTTTTCATATACTTTGTAGGATAATTACAGGCGCGTTTCAGATACTTTGTAGGATAATTGCAGGTGCTTGTCAGATACTTTTCAGGATAATTGCAGGCGCATTTCAGATACTTTGCAGGGTCATTGCAGCCGCGTTTCAGATACTTTGTAGGATAATTGCAGGTGCTTGTCAGATACTTTTCAGGATAATTGCAGGCGCATTTCAAATACTTTGCAGGATCATTGCAGCCGTGTTTCAGATAATTTTTAGGATAGTTGCAGGCGCATGTCAGATAATTTTTAGGATAGTTGCAGGCGCATGTCAGATACTTTGCAGGATAAATGCAGGCGCTTTTCATATACTTTGTAGGAAAATAGCAGGCGCGTTTCAGATACTTTTCAGGATCATTACTGGCGCGTTTCAGATACTTTTACAGACCATTACAGGCGCGTTTCAGATACTTTAATTTGTACGATAACTGCAGGTGCTTTTTAGGATAATTGCAGGCGCGTTTCAGATACTTTTTAGGATAATTGCAGGCTCTTTTCATATACTTTGTAGGATAATTGCAGTTGCTTTTCATATACTTTGTAGGATAATTACAGGCGCGTTTCAGATACTTTGTAGGATAATTGCAGGCGCATTTCAGACACTTTTCAGGATAATTTCTGGAGCGTTTCATATACTTTGTAGGAAAATTGCAGGCGCGTTTCAGATACTTTTTAAGGATAATGGCAGGTGCTTTTCAGATAATTTTTAGGTTCATTGCAGCCGCACTTCAGATACTTCGTAGGATAATTACAGGCGCGTTTCAGATACTTTGTAGGATAATTGCAGGTACTTTTCAGAAATTTTTAGGATAATTGCAGGAGCATTTCAGATACTTCGTAGGATAATTGCAGGCGCTTTTCATATACTTTGTAGGATAATTGCAGGCGCTTTTCATATATTTTGTAGGAATATTGCAGGCGCTTTTCATATACTTTTTTGGATCATTGCAGGCGCGTTTCAGATACTTTTTAGATTAATTGAAGGCTCTTTTCATATACTTTGTAGGATAATTGCAGGTGCGTTTCAGATACTTTCTAGGATCATTGCAGCCGCGTTTCAGATACTTCGCAGGAGCATTTCAGATACTCTGTAGGATAATTGCAGGTGCGTTTCAGATACTTTGCAGGGTCATTGCAGCCGCGTTTCAGATTCTTTGTAGGATCATTGCAGGCGCGTTTCAGATTCTTTGTAGGATCATTGCAGGCGCGTTTCAGATACTTTGAAGGATAATTGCAGGCGCGATATAGATACTTTGTGGAATAATTGCAGACGCGTTTCAGATACTTCGCAGGATCATTGCAGGTGCATTTCAGATACATCGCAGGATCATTGCAGGTGGATTTCAGATTCTTTGTAGGGTCATTGCAGGTGCGTTTCAGATACTTTGTAGGATAATTGCAGGTGCATTTCAGATTCTTTGCAGGATCATTGCAGGCGCGTTTCATATGCTTTGCAGAGTCATTGCGGGTTTTCCTATCAATTATTGTGAATCAGTAGGCTTATATACCCTAAATTTCCAAAAAAAATTAAAGAGGCTTACGCTTGAGTTCAAACGTCAACAATAGCTATGTTTAAAATGATTTTAGGAATAAAGTTTCTTAAAACGATTTAACTAGAATTAAGGTAAATTAATGACGATTAAATTAATAAATATCATTTATATTTATTTAAATATTTAAAAATAGCCTCTAAATTGCGTCTCGACTTGGAGAGGTTTATTTTGGATTCCCAACTTGTACTCATCTCTTACAAAAATATTAAGCTGTAATTCATCTGAATACACGCTTTTCTGACTTGCTAAAGTAATATCTGAGATGGTCTAACTGTTTAGGTTCATGTATACATTAAGTTCTCACCACATCTAGATAAGAAGGTCTTTTCGTCTATCTAACATCCACAACATACACACTCACAGAACGTAATCGAAAAATTCTTTCAAACTTATAGCTAAAAACCGATTACAACTGAAGGGAAGGGTCCCGACAGGCTTGTTTTACGTCTATCCGCAACCAGGAAAACTGCTGTAAACTTATATGATAGCGCTAAAGTACTTTGGTTCGCAATTTCCTTCACATTTCGAGCGCCATGGTGATAGTAGATCTTGTCTTTCGTGTACCCGAGGCCACAAACACACACATGCACACACACACAGACAGAAAGCTAGGTCTGGTCTCAAAAACTGGAATAAAATCACTAAAATAAACTGAAATTAATTTTATTTACTTTTTTTGGATGAAAAATAGTTTTTCTACGACTTTTTACCTCAAATAGAAGTAACTCTTATTTTATTAGGTTTTGAATCTATAGAACTTGACTGCCAACACCTTTGAAAGCTTGGAATCCTTATGTTGTTAGTATTGGATACACCTTAAACATAACTGCATAAGTTCGTAAGATGTGTTCCATAAGTTTGTCACTGGTTACTTCATGAAGTGGTGTAGGTGAAACGTCATATTCTCGTAAAGCGACGCCTGTTGAGCCATTGTCGAAGGCTTAATAAGGCTAAATAGGAAGTTGGACTGCAAAACCGAGTGTATTCAATTCTCGCGTCATTCTCGAACTAGCTCTCAGTAAGTCTCTAGCATTACGAAGTATAGGCAGTGTCATACTTATTGAAACATATCTGATAAACTTATGATAACTGTATATACAATACTGGCCCATTTATGACCAAAAAATGTTTCAATTTTCTATCTTTTATGGTGGTTTAAATATTTTTAGGATCGAGACGTGACAGTATTAGATCAAAAGATTTTATTAAGATGAATGAGTAAAGCTTTTTTAAGATGCCTTTTTAGGCCTAACCAATTCTTTATTCAAATTTTAGAAAAATAAAAGCAGTAATATTAATGCCTAACAGAAGCAGATAAAAATTTAGGGTGCGCTCGAAGTTGACTTCCCGTACAAAAATTTTAAGCTGTAATTCATCTGCATACGCGCTTTTTTTATCGCTACCACGCTGTAATAGGTATACATTAAGGCTACATTTCTGCAGCTCAAAAAACGGGAAAATTTCACAGCAATTCTAGAACTGCAAATTGACTGCCGTTTCTTCATTTTCTGTTTGTTAACTGTTAACTGTCTAGCCTGGCAGAAATATGCAGCGCAATTCTGCAAACGCTAAGCAAAAGTAGAAATACCAGCTGTTAGTTTAAAACTGTAACTTGACCGTTTTTATAGATATGATACAGGTCTGCAAAAGTGATGGAAAAGTAGAAATCCAGCTGCTAATCTAGAACTGTAATTTGACCGTTTTAATAGACATGTTACAGGTCTGCAACAGTGATAGAAAAGTAGAAATCCAGCTGCTAATTTAAAACTGCAATTCTACCACATTTATAGACATGTTACAGATCTGCAAAAGTGATGGAAAAGCAGAAATGCAGCTGCCAATTTAGAACTGTAATTGGACCTTTTTTATAGACATGTTACAGGTCTGCAAAAGTGATAGAAAAGTAGAAATCCAGCTGCTAATTTAAAACTGCAATTTGGCCACATTTATAGGCATGTTACAGGTCTGAAAGAGTGATTGAAAAGTAGAAATCTAGCTGCTAATTTAAAACTGCAATTTGACTACATTTAAAGACATGTTACAGGTCTGCAAAAGTGATGGAACAGTAGAAATACAGCTGCCAATTTAAAACTTTAATTTGACCTAAATTGACCATTTTTATAGACATGTTACAGGTCTGCAAAAGTGATGGAAAAGTAGAAATTCAGCTGCCAATTTAAAACTGTAATTTAACCACATTTAGAGAGATATTGCAGGTATTCAAAAGTAGGAAATTCTACTTTTGAATACCTGCAATATGTCTATAAATGTTGAATAGTTATAGTTTTAAATTGGAAGCTAGATTTCAACTTTCCCATAACTTTTGCAGACCTGTAACATGTGTATAAATGTGGTCAAATTGCAGTTTTAAATTGGCAGCTGGATATCTACTTTTCCATCACTTTTGCAGACCTGTAACATGTCTATATAAATGGTCAAATTACAGTTTTAAATAGGCAGCTGGATTTCTACTTTTCCATCGCTTTTTCAGACTTGTAACATGTCTATAAATATGGTCAAATTACAGTTTTAAATTGGCAGCTGGATTTCTACTTTTCCATCACTTTTTCAGACTTGTAACATGTCTATACATGTAGTCAAATTACAGTTTTAAACTAGCATCTGGTATTTCTACTTTTCTATCGCTTTTGCACACCTGTAACATGTCTATAAAAATGGTCAAATTACAGTTTTAAATTGGCAGCTGAATATCTACTTTTCCATCACTTTTGCAGACCTGTAACATGTCTATATAAATGGTCAAATTACAGTTTTAAATAGGCAGCTGGATTTCTACTTTTCCATCGCTTTTTCAGACTTGTAACATGTCTATAAATATGGTCAAATTACAGTTTTAAATAGGCAGCTGGATTTCTACTTTTCCATCGCTTTTTCAGACTTGTAACATGTCTATAAATATGGTCAAATTGCAGTTTTAAATTGGCAGCTGGATTTCTACTTTTCCATCACTTTTTCAGACTTGTAACATGTCTATACATGTAGTCAAATTACAGTTTTAAACTAGCATCTGGTATTTCTACTTTTCTATCGCTTTTGCACACCTGTAACATGTCTATAAAAATGGTCAAATTACAGTTTTAAATTGGCAGCTGAATATCTACTTTTCCATAAGTTTTGCAGACCTGTAACATGTCTATAAATATGGTCATATTACAGTTTTAAAATGGCATCTGGATTTCTACTTTTCCATCACATTTGCAGGCCTGTAACATGTCTATAAATGTGGTCAAGTTGCAGTTTTAAACTAGCAGCTGGTATTTCTACTTTTCCATCACTTTTGCAGAACTGTAACATGTCTATAACTGTGGTCAAATTACAGTTTTAAACTAGCAGCTGTTATTTCTACTTTTGTATCGCGTTTGCAGAATCGCGCTGCATATTTCTGCCAATACAGACAATTAACAGATAATAAACAGAAAATGTAGAAACGGCAGACAATTTGCAGTTCTGGAACTTCTGTGACATTTTCGCGTTTTTCGAGCTGCAGAAAATGTAGCCTTAATTTATACCTATTGCAGCGTGGTAGCGATAAAAAAGCGCGTATGCAGATGAATTACAGCTTAAAAGTTTTGTACGGGTTATTACCTTGAGTTTTTGTGGGGCCAATTTAAGGTGTAAATTCGGTGTAAAATAAAACTTTTAAAAACCGTTTTGAAATTAAAAATGGAAAATTATAGTACTGTGGGTTTCTTAAATAAGGTCTTTCATTTTCATTAATGTTTTAATATTAAAGTCAATCCAAACAGTAAAAAATTATTGAAAAACTTGATTGTTAAGCATTTTTTACAGATGATATTCATGAAAGAATATATTTTTATCCTTTAAATAAAATTAACAAAGAAATTCGTAATCAGAGGGTATTGTACTTTTGTAAAACACTGCTAAACGTGTTAGGCGACACTCTGAAACGTGTTAGGCGACACTCTTAAAAGCGTTATGCGACACTCTTGCAGTGGCGTCGCTAAGTCTTTTTGGGGGCTTAAGCGCCCCTAAAATTTCAAAGTTAGCCCCCTTAAAATAATCCGTAAACTCTACTAAAAAATTGCTCGTATCCCTTAAAATTGTGTAGCAATATAGTGTAAAAAATTATTATGAAAAGTTCGTTCAGTTTTATCTTTGTAGAGATGAATTTCAATATCAAACAGTAGTGGGGACTAAAAGCAAACGGTAACTGAACTTATAAAAGACGAGTGAAATTCTTTCATCCACAATTGTCTCATAGTCACTAACTGATCGGTTCCGTACTCTTTATCAATTAAAGTTTGTAAATCTTTAATATACGAATAATAAACTTAAACCCCCCCCCCCAAATTTCAAACCCGAGCAAGGCTACTGCACTCTTGAAAGTGTTAAGCGATACTCTTTAAAGTATTGCGCGACACTAAAAACACGGACTATGTTAGTAGGGCGACTATAGACGCCAACTTTTGTGACATGTCTTATCTTTATTTTGAGAAGCATTAGAGTAGAAAATGAAATTTTTTTAAATATTGTAGAGTAGATTAGGTCAAACGCGTTTCTGGTGCTCGAAAAATTCTTAGCGAAAAGAGATTATTAAATTTAAGGAGTACGTCTATGTCTACTGCTTGGATATTATGGCCTCCAAAACCAACTTAATACCCGATGATTTATACTAATTAAAAACTTTCTGCCTTTTTCAGAGGCTATTAAGTCGGTAAAAATTACCAACTTTTCATGCAGTTTTATGCTCGATTTAAAGTCGAACAAGTGGCCAGCTTTTATGCAGTTTCACACTGCATGCGAGAACTAGCATTCAGGGCCGGATTAAGCAATTTTGCACCGGGGGCCGCCCCCTTAAGTCGGAAAAAACAGAACAGCAAATGTCCCTAAGGGCGAATAGTTTAACTCTATGCGCCCCCAACAAGACTTGCGCCCGGGGGCCAGTGCCCCCTCGCCCCCTCTTAATCCGGCCCTGCAAGCATTGCTTAAAGGGGTATAGTTCTGCATGTAAGAACTTTCCTCTTAATTTAACTCAAAGTGGAACCTTGCTATGAATATAAGCACTGATTGCTAATAAATCACCCACTCTTTTAGGTGTTATGAGACACTCTGAAAGGTGATAGGCGACACTCTGAAAGGTGATAGGCGACACTCTGAAAGGTGTTATGCGACACTCTGAAAGGTGTTATGCGACACTCTGAAAGGTGTTATGAGACACTCTGAAAGGTGTTATACGACACTCTGAAAGGTGTTATGCGACACTCTGAAAGGTGTTATGAGACACTCTGAAAGGTGTTATGCGACACTCTGAAAGGTGTTATGAGACACTCTGAAAGGTGTTATGAGACACTCTGAAAGGTGTTATGAGACACTCTGAAAGGTGTTATGAGACACTCTGAAAGGTGTTATGAGACACTCTGAAAGGTGTTATGAGACACTCTGAAAGGTGTTATGAGACACTCTGAAAGGTGTTATGAGACACTCTGAAAGGTGTTATGAGACACTCTGTATGGTGTTATGCGACACTCTGAAAGGTGCTATGCCGCACCCTTTAAGGAATTGCACAACACTCATGTGAGAGTAAAAATTAAGTTAAGTTCGATATAAGAGTTAAAAAGGTGTTAAATTGCACCTCTGTTGCACCATTTTATAGCACTAATTGCTCAATAAGTGTTATTAAACCCTTTCAGGGGTGTAAATGAACACCTGTAATGATGTCAAATTTGGACCCAAACTACTTTTAAAGGTGTTAAAGCGCACCCCATTTTCTTAGAGTGTATGCTTAACACGTCAAAGACGTTCAACACCGAAACAAAAATCGTCTTGAACACATTAGAAAGTGGACATATTTTCACTTGAACATGTGCTCATTTTTGAACATGTATAGTAGAGAGAGTCGCATGAAGGTGTTCAGGGATTGTGTTCAGCTCCTGAACACATTTTCTGCATAATTAACATGTTCAGAGGCAGACCATTTAAATAAAAACACGTTCAAAATCAAACACAAAATGGCTTGAATACATTAGAAAAAAGAACAGATTTCTATTTGAACATGTTCTCATTTTTGAACATGTATAGGAGAGTGTTGCATGAAGATGTTCAGAGATTGTGTTCAATTTCCTAACACATTTTTTTCTGTGTAGTGAGTGGAGTTTGTCGATTCGTGGTTATAGCATTGACAGAGCTGTTGGCATCCACATTTACAGTTATTAATCCCAGTTCAATACAACTGCCACCTGACAAAATTGAAGCTTTGTCAGTAGGAACAACATGGAAGCGTAGAGGAAATACTTGATTGTTGTATTGGCAGTTGACAGTAGTGATGCCATGTGAAACTAGGGTGGAGCCATTATAGCAAGTTAAGGAGGTCTCCTTGAGTGTGAGTGGCGTTTTCTGATCATGAGGTAATTGATCATAATCTTTTCGAGTTAAGATATTGCTAGTTGAGCCACTGTCCAGTTGGCATCTAAGTGTATAGTGTTTCTGTTTGCCCAGAACTTGAAGATTGACAAACCATTGTTTTCCTTTTCCATGAAGGAGTGAAATATCTTCTATGGCATAATTTGAAGCGTCAGAGGAATCAGCTTCGTTGTTGTCAATGTAGTGTAGTTTAGAATTCTTCGTTTTTGTAGATGAAGTCTTATTCTTGCATTGTTTAGCAAAGTGGTTCTTGGACTGACATCTTGAGCAAGTTTGACCAAAAGCAGGACATTTGTTTCTTTCCCGAGCGTGTACAGTGCCACAATAATAGCAAGGTTTTTGAAGCATCTGTACTTTAGTAGACATGTTCCTCGGTTGCGCTTTTGGAGTTTTCGGTGAAGTATACATCTGCTCCCTAGTATGCCCTTTGTGAGATGGTTTCTGAATATAGTGTAAGGCTGATGCGGAGTCTGTCTTGTTGATACGCTGCAATTGTTGATCGGCTAGTTCATTAGTTCGGCAAATAGCAATAGCAGAGTCGAGAGTGAGCTTCGATTCTCTGATTAGTTTAGATTGCGTCTGGGAGTTATTGGTACCCAATACGATGCGGTCCCTGATAAAGGTATCGAGAAGAGCACCAAAATCACAGGATTGAGCAAGTGTTCTCAAGCGTTGTACATACTGATCTATAGTTTCTTCAGTTTGTTGATTTGCCGAATAAAATATGAACCTTTCATATATGACGTTGATTTGGGGTTCGAAGTGATCGCTTAAGGCCTTTAGTATATCTCCTGTTGTAGCAGTTTGTGCAGCAGTGAGTGGCAAGTTCTGATATATTTGAAAACAATCTTTCCCCATAACAGATAAGAGTGTAGCTACGCGTATAGTATCCGTCTGTTTATCAAGTCCAGTTGCAATTTCGAAATTGAGCCATTGCGAGTGAAAGAACTTCCAATTTTCTGCAACTTTACCAGTAGTAGTAGAAACTGGTGTTGGTGGCGGAATTGACGAGGCTATTGTGGAAGGAACTGGAGTAGCACCTTGCGACATTGTACCGTAGAGTTTCGGCAACGTGGCGACCAAGGCTTAACAAGTTTATGAGCACAGAGAACGGCGAAAATAGTGAAGTAAAAAATAACTAACGATACCTCACTTCTGGCACCATGTTTCGTTGTGTGGGTTTCTTGAGAGGTTTGTGTATCGTTAGTAAACGTGCATCATAATAATTAACAGATTATAACAAACTTAATTTATTAAGAGATAAGGCATTACAATTGAGGAACCTATGTCATGACTGATCCTACTGTTAATACTGAATGATGAGGGGCTGGCTATAAGCTTGCACAGCTGTTTTTCCTAGGGCTGAACATATTCATACAATTTTGACTAGGGCTGGACATATTTAATGGAGGATACGAAACAATTCCTACTTAGAGTGCTTGGGTGAGTCTGTTTTATATACAGACACTGATTCGATACTGTACGTTTACACACCAGGGGGCGTAGAAATCGAAACTGGGAATTTCCTCGGTGAAATGACCAATGAGCTTGAAAAGTACGGACCCCAGGCCTACATCGAAGAATATGCGAGTGGTGGATGTAAGAACTACGCATACCGAGTTGTGAACCCTGATACCGGATCGACAGCCGTCGAGATGAAGGTTAAGGGGTTCCGACTTAACCATACCACCAAAGATTTGGTTAACATGGATAGGTTAATGGGGCTTATAGGCATTTACGAACCGCCGGCGGAACCAATCCAAGTACCAATCCCCAAGCAAATACGCCGAAAGGCTGATCACACTGTTATAAGTGTCGACCAGTCCAAGGTTTACAGAACTGTGGTGGATAAGGTCAGATTGATTGAAGATTTCCGCACGCTACCTTACGGTTATCGAGTTTGAGCACATTCGACAGTATCTGTTTCTGTGAGGGGTCTCTTCTTTTTTTTTTTTATTTATTTATTTATTTATTTATTTATCTAGTCAGTCCCGGTGATATTTATTTATATATTTATTTATCTAGTCGGCATGTATATATAGTCTAGCCATATTGTTTTTTTTTATCAATATTATCAATTAGTCATTTTCGTCTCGGTGAAATGTCCTGTGATTAACTAATTTTTTCGTCAATGCTTCCTTAAATATCCCATGTATTTTCGAAATTGCAATTGTTCATTTTCGTGTCGATCTCTTCTATACACAGAAAAAAGTGTGTTAATGATTTGAACACATTTTTGTGTTCAAAAATCAGATTTTGGTTTCTTGATATGTTTAAGTGATGAAAAAGTGTAATTTATTGAACACTTCGCTTAATTTTGGCGTTCAACTTCTAATTTTTGTTTCTATTTGGAAAAATTGTAACAGTTGAACACAAAATCTTAACACTTTCACAATGAACGCATTAAAATTTTAGGAACAGCGAACGCGATCATTTGTTTTCATGTTCTGTAAACCTTGTAGTTGAAGGCGTACTTCGTCGAAGCTTATTCGATATATACTCTGTTCCAGCTTTGGTTCTCAGCACACTCTAAGCTAGATCTCTATGTAACGTAGCTTTGTGCGTGCTGACGACTAAAGCTGGAACAGAGTATACACCGAATAAGGTCCCGTCGGAGATAGGAAGTTGCTTATCATATAGCGTGAAAACCTATTTCCTCACGCGCATTCTTTATATCCATGGTTTTTCTTTGTCGCCCAGGAATGAATTTAAACTTGAAGTAATTATACAATTCAATGATTCAGTGGCGTCGCTAGGCCTTTTTTTCGGGGGGGGGGGGGGTAAAGCCCCCTATTCCCCCCCCCAAATTTCAAACTTAGACCCCTCTAAAATAATCACCAGACTGGTAAGCATATTTTTAAATAATAAATATTTGGAATGCGAATTTAATTTAACTATACGCCTTGAAAACGTTTCTTGGCAAAGCGCAGACGATGAGACGAACTCTCTGACAAAGCATTTTTGCAATTGCATTTACTTATGTTTGGGAAATTTTAATATTCCCTAAAATTCGTCTGCAACCTTTACTGCTGCTAATGTGCTAATAAGAAAACCGATCCCGAAAGTAACAGCACATAAGTTTTGGGCAGGATTTTTAAGCCTTGGCCCTTCAGAATATTAAAGGTGTAATCCTTTTTGTGGGTAAGTTTTAAGTAACTATTACAAGACAAAAATATATTTCAATACTTAATAGTCCTTTTACTAGCAAAATAACTTAAACCTCAGTACAGTAATACCTATTAATTATTAATTACAAGTAAGAAATTCTCGTACATATCTCTCTTGGACTCTAGAATGAGAGAGGTACAGTCGCCGCAATTAAAACCTTTTTTTCTCGCGACGTCTTGTTTCAACAGTAAGCCGCAAATCTTTATTAAAACAACAATATACGATAAGTTTTTTTATCAATTGTATCAGATCAATAATTTGCGGCTTATTGTTGAAACAAGACGTCGCGAGAGAGAAAGTTTTTAATTGCGGCGACTGTACTTAACATGTTCGTACACTCTAAGAAAGGGAAGTGTAATTTAAGAAAACACTTTTTTTACACCTTAAAAACACCCAAAGAGAGTTTTATTACCTTGAGTTTTTGTGGGGCCAATTTAAGGTGTAAATTCGGTGTAAAATAAAACTTTTTAAAACCGTTTTGAAATTAAAAATGGAAAATTATAGTACTGCGGGTTTCTTAAATAAGGTCTTTCATTTTCATTAATGTTTTAATATTAAAGTCAATACAAACAGTAAAAAATTATTGAAAAACTTGATTGTTAAGCATTTTTTAAAGATGATATTCATGAAAGAATATATTTTTATCCTTTAAATAAAATTAACAAAGAAATTCGTAATCAGAGGGTATTGTACTTTTGTAAAACACTGCTAAACGTGTTAGGCGACACTCTGAAACGTGTTAGGTGACACTCTTAAAAGCGTCACACTCTTGCAGTGGGGTCGCTAAGTCTTTTTGGGGGCTTTAGCGCCCCTAAAATTTCAAAGTTAGCCCCCTTAAAATAATCCGTAAATTCTACTAAAAAATTGCTCGTATCCCCTAAAATTTTGTAGCAATATAGTGTAAAAAATTATTATGATAATTTCGTTCAGTTTCATCTTTGTAGAGATGAATTTCAATATCAAACAGTAGTGGGGACTAAAAGCAAACGGAAACTGAACTTATAAAAGACGAGTGAAATTCTTTCATCCACAATTGTCTCATAGTCACTAACTGATCGGTTCCGTACTCTTTATTAATAAAAGTTTGTAAATCTTTAATATACGAATAATAAACTTAAACCCCCCACCCCCCCCCCCCAAATTTCAAACCCTAGCAACGCTACTGCACTCTTGAAAGTGTTAAGCGATACTCTTAAAAGTATTGTGCGACACAAAAAAACGAGACTATGTTAGTAGGGCGACTACAGACGCCAACTTTTGTGACATGTCTTATCTTTATTTTGAGAATCATTAGAGTAGAAAATGAAATTTTTTTTTAAATATTGTAGAGTAGATTAGGTCAAACGCGTTTCTGGTGCTCGAAAAATTCTTAGTGAAAAGAGATTATTAAATTTAACAAGAACGTTTATATCTACTGCTTGGATATTATGGCCTCCAAAACCAACTTAATACCCGATGAAATTATAGTAATTAAAAACTTTCTGCCTTTTTCAGAGGCTATTAAGTCGGTAAAAATTACCAACTTTTATGCAGTTTCACACTGAATGCTAGAACTAGCATTCAGGGCCGGATTAAGCAATTTTGCACCGGGGGCCGCCCCCTTTAGTCGAAAAAAACAGAACAGCAAATGTCCCTAAGAGGGAATAGTTTAACTCTATGCGCCCCCAACAAGACTTGCGCCCGGGGGCCAGTGCCCCCTCGCCCCCCTCTTAATCCGGCCCTGCAAGCATTGCTTAAAGCGGTATAGTTCTGCATGTAAGAACTTTCCTCTTAATTTAACTCAAAGTGGAACCTTGCTGTGAATATACCACTGATTGCTAATAAACCACCCACTCTTTAAGGTGTTATGAGACACTCTGAAAGGTGATATGCGACACTTTGAAAGGTGTTATGCGACACTCTGAAAGGTGTTATGCGACACTCTGAAAGGTGCTATGCCGCACCCTTTAAAGAATTGCACAACACTCATGTGAGAGTAAAAATTAAGTTTTAGTTCGATATAAGAGTTAAAAAGGTGTTAAACTGCACCTCTGTTGCACCATTTTATAGCACCAATTGCTCCATAAGTGTTATTAAACCCTTTCAGGGGTGTAAATGAACACCTGTAATGATGTCAAATTTGGCCCCAAACTACTTTTAAAGGTGTTAAAACGCGCCCCATTTTCTTAGAGTGTATGCTTAACACGTAAAAGACGTTCAAAACCGAAACAAAAATCGTCTTGAACACATTAGAAAGTGAACATATTTTCACTTGAACATGTGCTCATTTTTGAACATGTATAGTAGAAAGAGTCGCATGAAGGTGTTCAGGG
Organism: Phalangium opilio; assembly: GCA_019434445.1. NCBI lineage: Eukaryota > Metazoa > Arthropoda > Arachnida > Opiliones > Phalangiidae > Phalangium > Phalangium opilio. Next base: position 105,263 of record JAEQBA010003223.1, read on the forward strand.
ATTGTGTTCAGCTCCTGAACACATTTTCTACATAATTAACATGTTCAGAGGCAGAACACTTAAATAAAAACACGTTCAAAATCAAACACAAAATGGCTTGAATGCATTAGAAAAAAGAACAGATTTCTATTTGAACATGTTCTCATTTTTGAACATGTATAGGAGAGTGTTGCATGAAGATGTTCAGGGATTGTGTTCAATTTCCTAACACATTTTTTTCTGTGTATATATATATATATACAAACACTTTACAATCTTTATCTCATTAGTTCGTTGAAAGTCAAAGTGTAAGGTCATGTATCCTTTCTACCATCCTTTTAACATGGTGATAGCAGGCCCGTCTCAAAGCGGGAAAACTCAATTAGTTTTAAAAATATTAGAGAACAGGGAAGCCATGTTTGCCCCTAATATAAGCGAAATACATTGGTTCTACGGTGAATGGCAACCTTTTTTCGAAAGTTTGAGAAAATTTGTGGTTTTCAAACAAGGTATGCCAGATTTATCAGAATATACCGGCGGTAAGCCTTGCCTTTTAATCATCGATGACTTGATGACCGAGAACAAAGGAGAAGTTGGGTCTCTTTTTACCAAGGGAACGCATCATCGCAACTTGAGTGTAATTTATATCGTCCAAAACGTATTCCATCGATCCAAAGACTCTAGAGATGTTTCTTTGAACGCTCATTATCTTATTCTTATGAAATCTCCTAGAGACAAATTGCAAAGTTCAATAATAGCTAGACAAATGTTTGCCGATAAATGGCGTTTCGCTGTCGACGCCTACCGTGACGCTACTAGTTTACCTTTCGGATATTTATTATTCGATCTACACCAAAGATGCCCCGAGAATCATAGACTTAGGACAGGAATATTTCCCGACAACCCTTGCGAAGTTTACATCCCCAAATAATTATAATAGTAGATGGGTGTTTAGCCATCTCTTCATTTAGTCACTATGCCTTATGCCGTTCGGTCACAAAGAAATTTGCTCTCCGTTATTGCCAAATCCCCTCGAAAACAACGTAGAATCATTTTACGTAACGCCAAGAAGCCCTTAATTGACGCAATCGCAGAGTGTGTTGAAAATACTTTACACGGTAACGTTAAATTAAATAAAAGTCAAAAAGCTAGATTAGCTAGGCATTCCGCAAAACTTAGAAAAATTGCTAATAAGAGAATATCTTGGAAAACAAAACGTGATATATTAGTTCAGGAAGGTGGTAGTTTCTTTTCTTTCCTTTTCCCTCTAGTTTCCTCTATTATCGGCGCTATAACAGGAGGTAGTCAGTAAAATATGCAGTACGCTCAGAAAATGCTCCTTGTCCCTAGCTCTACCTTTAAAAGCGACCCCTTTCCACACCCCCAACAACAGGTAGTTTCGGAATTGGACAATGAAATGAATGTTATTTTAGCTCGTAAAGATTTAGACGAAGCTTCAAAATGGCGCTTATACGAACAGACTGTACAGAGATATAATAATTTACATAATATCGCTAGGCAACCTATACCCACGGCCCCCCAACCAACATCCAACTATTTTAACTTGGCTTGGTTAGACGATATCCCCCTTAAATATATAGGGCATGTACATAGTATCGTTGATCAGATTTCAACTAACCCTGAAAAGCTTAGGTGGACAGATAGTGGGGAAGTTATAGTTAATGATTCATTAATACCCGGCTCGAATATTAGAGATATAGCTTTAGAATTTGTCAAACCTTCCTCTAACAAAGACCCAAAACCTAGAGGTTTTTACGCATTTACAAACCTACTTTCTAGTTTTTCCCCTCTAACTTCGTATACAATACCCCAACAAATTAAAATCAAAAGAACTAGAGCTCCCAAAGTTAGTGTCAAGGTAGCAGCTAAAAAACTTAAATCTGAGAATAGTCTTGAGGCATCAGCTAAAAAACTTAAATCTGAGAAAAGTCTTAAGACAGCAGCTAAAAAACTTAAAACTGAGTCTCCGAAATGGGTAGCGTACGTAAAATCTCCAAAATTTTAGAAGGTATCTACTTTAACCCTTCCCACCCTGCCAGTTTCGGGGGTGCTGAAAAATTATATTTAGCAGTGAAATTAAAGGGTATTAGTAAGAAACAGGTACTAGATTGGTTAAAGGGAAAAGACGCGTACACTCTACATAAGAGAGTTTTTAGAAAGTTTAAAAGAAACAAGGTGGTTGTAACTAACATAGGAGATCAATATCAGGCGGATTTGAACGACATGCGTTCTTTGAGTCAGTACAACGACGGGTACAAATACATATTAACCGTAATAGATTGCTTTAGCAGAAAAGCCTGGGCCGTACCTTTAAAATCCAAAAGCGGTGTTGAAACGGTTGAGGCTTTTAAGTCTGTCTTTAGAGAGAGGGTTCCTAGGAAATTACAAACGGATAAGGGTACTGAATTTAGAAATTCCCAATTACAAGGATACTTGAAGGAGAAAGGGGTTATATTTTTTACAACTGAGAATGACGATATAAAAGCGTGTATGGTAGAAAGATTAAATCAAACTTTAAAGTCACGCAAGTACAGGTATTTTACAGAAAAGAATACCAATAGATATATAGATGTTCTAGATGACCTGGTTAAGGCTTACAATAACTCGGTGCATTCCGCGATAAAAATGACTCCTTTGGAAGTTACGGGCACCAATGTCCTTCAGGTTTTTAAAAATGTATACGGAAAGTACTTTAGCGAAAAGAAAGTTTACGGGAAAAATTTAAAGGTGGGCGAATATGTCCGAGTAAGTAGGAATAAGATGATTTTTGAAAAAGGGTACGAGCGAACTTACACAATAGAGGTTTTTAAAATAGTGGGGAAAATTGACAGACGCCCTCCTGTATTCAAACTAGAAGATTTAAACGGGGAACCAATAAAGGGGGTGTTTTACGGGATGGAACTTCAGTCGGTAGCTAGACCCGAGACGTACAAGATCGAGAAAGTAATTCGTAAGCGGACTAGGAGAGGACAAAAGGAGCTTTTGTAAAGTGGCTAGGCTATCCCCCTTCTACACAGAAAAAAATGTGTTAGGAAATTGAACACAATCCCTGAACATCTTCATGCAACACTCTCCTATACATGTTCAAAAATGAGAACATGTTCAAATAGAAATCTGTTCTTTTTTCTAATGCATTCAAGCCATTTTGTGTTTGATTTTGAACGTGTTTTTATTTAAGTGTTCTGCCTCTGAACATGTTAATTATGCAGAAAATGTGTTCAGGAGCTGAACACAATCCCTGAACACCTTCATGCGACTCTTTCTACTATACATGTTCAAAAATGAGCACATGTTCAAGTGAAAATATGTTCACTTTCTAATGTGTTCAAGACGATTTTTGTTTCGGTTTTGAACGTCTTTTACGTGTTAAGCATACACTCTAAGACAATGGGGCGCGTTTTAACACCTTTAAAAGTAGTTTGGGGCCAAATTTGACATCATTACAGGTGTTCATTTGCACCCCTGAAAGGGTTTAATAACACTTATGGAGCAATTGGTGCTATAAAATGGTGCAACAGAGGTGCAGTTTAACACCTTTTTAACTCTTATATCGAACTAAAACTTAATTTTTACTCTCACATGAGTGTTGTGCAATTCTTTAAAGGGTGCGGCATAGCACCTTTCAGAGTGTCGCATAACACCTTTCAGAGTGTCGCATAACACCTTTCAAAGTGTCGCATATCACCTTTCAGAGTGTCTCATAACACCTTAAAGAGTGGGTGGTTTATTAGCAATCAGTGGTATATTCACAGCAAGGTTCCACTTTGAGTTAAATTAAGAGGAAAGTTCTTACATGCAGAACTATACCGCTTTAAGCAATGCTTGCAGGGCCGGATTAAGAGGGGGGCGAGGGGGCACTGGCCCCCGGGCGCAAGTCTTGTTGGGGGCGCATAGAGTTAAACTATTCCCTCTTAGGGACATTTGCTGTTCTGTTTTTTTCGACTAAAGGGGGCGGCCCCCGGTGCAAAATTGCTTAATCCGGCCCTGAATGCTAGTTCTAGCATTCAGTGTGAAACTGCATAAAAGTTGGTAATTTTTACCGACTTAATAGCCTCTGAAAAAGGCAGAAAGTTTTTAATTACTATAATTTAATCGGGTATTAAGTTGGTTTTGGAGGCCATAATATCCAAGCAGTAGATATAAACGTTCTTGTTAAATTTAATAATCTCTTTTCACTAAGAATTTTTCGAGCACCAGAAACGCGTTTGACCTAATCTACTCTACAATATTTAAAAAAAAATTTCATTTTCTACTCTAATGATTCTCAAAATAAAGATAAGACATGTCACAAAAGTTGGCGTCTGTAGTCGCCCTACTAACATAGTCTCGTTTTTTTGTGTCGCACAATACTTTTAAGAGTATCGCTTAACACTTTCAAGAGTGCAGTAGCGTTGCTAGGGTTTGAAATTTGGGGGGGGTGGGGGGGTTTAAGTTTATTATTCGTATATTAAAGATTTACAAACTTTTATTAATAAAGAGTACGGAACCGATCAGTTAGTGACTATGAGACAATTGTGGATGAAAGAATTTCACTCGTCTTTTATAAGTTCAGTTTCCGTTTGCTTTTAGTCCCCACTACTGTTTGATATTGAAATTCATCTCTACAAAGATGAAACTGAACGAAATTATCATAATAATTTTTTACACTATATTGCTACAAAATTTTAGGGGATACGAGCAATTTTTAGTAGAATTTACGGATTATTTTAAGGGGGCTAACTTTGAAATTTTAGGGGCGCTAAAGCCCCCAAAAAGACTTAGCGACCCCACTGCAAGAGTGTGACGCTTTTAAGAGTGTCACCTAACACGTTTCAGAGTGTCGCCTAACACGTTTAGCAGTGTTTTACAAAAGTACAATACCCTCTGATTACGAATTTCTTTGTTAATTTTATTTAAAGGATAAAAATATATTCTTTCATGAATATCATCTTTAAAAAATGCTTAACAATCAAGTTTTTCAATAATTTTTTACTGTTTGTATTGACTTTAATATTAAACATTAATGAAAATGAAAGACCTTATTTAAGAAACCCGCAGTACTATAACTTTCCATTACGTTAAGTTGCTAAACGTTACTTTGATACTATAGACATTGATATAAGGAATAGTTTAGGCCAAGCCGCGTCATTCGAGTTTGGAACGTCGACCTGTAAACTACACTTTAGATCATGCCAAAACCCCAAACATTAGAGTCTCGTTGCGAGTATAGGAGGTATTATTTAGATCAGGTAGGGGGTGGAGGGGTGTCAAAAGTATTTGTCGGGACACCACACCAAAAAGGACACGGAATAGGAAGCGCCCTGAAAGGGTTATTTAGATGGGCACGCCCCTTATTAATTAGAGGTGCAAAGTATCTGGCACCTAGAGCCATTAGTACGGGACAAAAGATTCTTGGTGACGTAATGCAAGGTCAGAATGTGAAAAGTGCAGCGAAAAAGAGATTGCAGGAAACTTATGAGAACATGACTGCTGCTCAGCAAGGTTCAGGATTAAAGATAAAGAGACGCAAAGTTAAACGCCTGTCAGTTTATCACCGTCATTCAAAGCAGACGCCACGCGATATATTTAGCTCCTGAAAAAATCATGTTTTCTCTCCAAGCTCTTAAGAGTGAATTGGACATTTTTGCCCCTGTGCCGATTCAAACTAGTGTCGAACATGCTCAAGGTGTATGGGCCAAACCCTTGGCGGCCATTGGTGATAGCTCTACCCTCGAATACCTCATCTCGGGCAATGGAGATAACTACATCGATGTAGCCCACACCATGCATTACAACAAAGTCAAAATCACCAACGAAGATGGAAGTGATCTTCCTGATGCCGCCGTGGTAGCTTTCGTGAACAATGCTGGCCACGCATTGTGGAGAACTTGCGATGTTTTCTTGAACAATACCCGAGTTTCTTCAGCCGCTCAAAACTACGCCTTCACTTCTTTTATCGAAACTGTCTCAAATTACGGACCCGCGGCTAAAAAATCTCACCTCATGATGGCCGGATGGGAAAAGGACGAAGCCGGAAAGTTCGACGACTTTTCAAATAAAGGTTTCGTCGCCCGAATGGCTAAAACTGCTAAATCGGCCGTGATTGAATTTTTTACACCAGTGTTTAGTGACGTGTTTAATATTCCCGAATATCTCTTAAACGGGGTGGACCTTAAAGTCGTGTTTACTCGCAACAAGGACGAGTTTGCCTTAATGTGCCAAGAAACAGCCACTCTCAAAAACTGTAAAGTCAAGATACTAGACGCAGCACTAGCGGTACGTAAAGTTAAGCTCAGTCCTAAAATATTGTTAGCGCATGAAGCCGCGCTTAATAACGGTACTGCCAAATATAATTTTACGCGCACCGAACTTAAAACTAAAACTATCTCTACCGGAAGTAGCACCGAGAGTTTTAACAATATATATCTAGGCCCTCAGCCTAATCGCGTCATTATTGGAATAGTTTCCAACGCGGCGTTCAAGGGCAGTTACGCTCTGAATCCCTTTAACTTTAAAACTTGGGATTTAAATTTTTTGTCTCTGTACCTCGATAACGAACAAATACCCTCGAAACCGTTGACTCCTGATTTCGGTAAAAACTTGTATATACAAGCTTATCAAACATTGTTCGCGGGCACGGGTATTCATTATAAAGACGACGGTAACGATATTACTCCCGACGAGTTTGCCAACGGGTTAACCCTCTAGTCTATAGGATAAGCAAAACAATCATGCACTTTGTGAAGAAAGCATGAAACTTTGCACAATGATAAATAAGGGTATTTTTAATTAATTCGAGATTAGAGCCCACCTCTAACTCATCTGTGACATTTGTGACAAGCTTTCAAAAGTCCCCATAATGACATATATATTTGAATTCTGAAATTTATGAAATTCCCCAAACTTCGATGCAGAGCGAAAGGCGCTTCGCCGGGACTGGCTAGAGGCATTTCCATAGGGGCCGTCTCTAAAGCGAAAACATACGCAATTTATGCAGCCTTAACGGATAGATATAATATTTTCTTAAAGCAATGGAATTATTTAAAATATCGAGAATGTACAAAATTTTGATTTTTAATACTTAAAAGAGACAAATTTAAATGCATTTTAAGTAGCCCTCTTTCAATATTTTTCTTTTTCATTTATTTATTTTTTTTTTAAATTCTTTTACACATCCGCCACATTTACAAAGTGCGGTACATGGTAAATTTGCTTCGATTTGCTTTGACGCATTTGCACTGGCCATGACAACCTTTTAGGCACCCATATTTTATCATTTCGCGACAAGCTTCTGCGGCTGGTGGAATTGTCAACCATGTTGGTTGCCATTCTATGGTATTATCTGGTTGAACCAGTTTGGTCCACCCAAAATTAGACGGGTCCGGTAGATCCGGCTGTTTTTCCAATGTCTGCCCCAAGTGTGCCCACCCTGAAAAGCCACTCGAAGCATGTGTTGTTGCAACGCGTCTGCCGAAGGTGGTATATTTTCAATGTCACGATTTTTTTGTGTGAATATGGTTTTTCTTGCTTGGTTGACTTTTTCGTCAGAACTACACCGATCATACGTTAGTATCACAAATCTCCCTATAGTTGGGAAAATTTCTTTAACGGCCGTTATAGAAGGCCTTCTAGATATGGCTTGTAAAGCGGGAGTTAGTTCTTTGAATACATTCCAAGTTGACCACGCGGTTTTCTTTCCTTTTCCGTTAAAATGTGAGGTGGTATCACATCCTGTGAGAGCGTGGAGGACTGGCATCGCCTCGCATTTGTCTATTCCTATTTTGTAAGCGAGACGTGTTGCGTCTATGTAACGAACGCCAGTAATATGTGCCAGTGATACGCTTAGAACCAAGACATCAGTATCCACGGTTCTAATCAAAATGGATCTATGTCCTTACTTCACGCCGTCCAAAACATGAAGGAGCATCCTCGTATCTGCTACCTCGTGAAAGCAAGGAGAAATGTCTTCGAAATTGCCTTCAACAAAGCTAATTACGTTTTCACCGTTTGTGACGAATATGGCTCCTGGAAACTGAGACGCGACTTAAAAATGCAAACAATTCCTTCTTGTTTTCTTCGTGCCTTAGAAATTCTGGCCAATTGCGTGGTAAATCTTTTCTACCTTCAACTCTAACTCTCAATCCCTTACCACGCGCCCCTTTAAGGCTGCCATTCAGGTACACGTCAAAGACGACATCTACACGGCGAACGGAACCGATGAACTGGGAACGTATCTATTTTTAAAATATAGTTGCGTAATCAGAGAACGTTTTAGCGTTGCCTGGTTTGATGATATTGACAATCACAGCACCATGGAGTACGATCAAATCAGATTCGAATGTTGTAGTGATATCGTCGTCGTCTGTCAACATATCTTCTAAGCAATGCGTTAGGTCAGACTTGGTACCGAAGCGTATGACACCATTATCCGACAATGAGGGTGGGCAAGGTTGGTTTTCGTGTCGAAAAAAAATCCTCTAGATCGCCCATACGGCCTTGACATCCGATATATAGTCTTGAAAATAAATTTCGATCATTCTTCATGGCCGCTATTTGAAGTTGGTTTTTGGAAACCGCGTGGTCAACTTGGAATGTATTTAAAGAACTAACTCCCGCTTTACAAGCCATATCTAGAAGGCCTTCTATAACGGCCGTTAAAGAAATTTTCCCAACTATAGGGAGATTTTTGATACTAACGTATGATCGGTGTAGTTCTGACGAAAAAGTCAACCAAGCAAGAAAAACCTTATTCACACAAAAAAATCGTGACATTGAAAATATACCACCTTCGGCAGACGCGTTGCAACAACACATGCTTCGAGTGGCTTTTCAGGGTGGGCACACTTGGGGCAGACATTGGAAAAACAGCCGGATCTACCGGACCCGTCTAATTTTGGGTGGACCAAACTGGTTCAACCAGATAATACCATAGAATGGCAACCAACATGGTTGACAATTCCACCAGCCGCAGAAGCTTGTCGCGAAATGATAAAATATGGGTGCCTAAAAGGTTGTCATGGCAAGTGCAAATGCGTCAAAGCAAATTTACCTTGCACCGCACTTTGTAAATGTGGCGGATGTGAAAAAGAATTTAAAAAAAATAAATAAATGAAAAAGAAAAATATTGAAAGAGGGCTACTTAAAATGCATTTAAATTTGTCTCTTTTAAGTATTAAAAATCAAAATTTTGTACATTCTCGATATTTTAAATAATTCCATTGCTTTAAGAAAATATTATATCTATCCGTTAAGGCTGCATAAATTGCGTATGTTTTCGCTTTACACAGAAAAAAGTGTGTTAATGATTTGAACACATTTTTGTGTTCAAAAATCAGATTTTGGTTTCTTGATATGTTTAAGTGATGAAAAAGTGTAATTTATTGAACACTTCGCTTAATTTTGGCGTTCAACTTCTAATTTTTGTTTCTATTTGGAAAAATTGTAACAGTTGAACACAAAATCTTAACACTTTCACAATGAACGCATTAAAAATTTAGGAACAGCGAACGCGATCATTTGTTTTCATGTTCTGTAAACCTTGTAGTTGAAGGCGTACTTCGTCGAAGCTTATTCGATATATACTCTGTTCCAGCTTTGGTTCTCAGCACACTCTAAGCTAGATCTCTATGTAACGTAGCTTTGTGCGTGCTGACGACTAAAGCTGGAACAGAGTATACACCGAATAAGGTCCCGTCGGAGATAGGAAGTTGCTTATCATATAGCGTGAAAACCTATTTCCTCACGCGCATTCTTTATATCCATGGTTTTTCTTTGTCGCCCAGGAATGAATTTAAACTTGAAGTAATTATACAATTCAATGATTCAGTGGCGTCGCTAGGCCTTTTTTTTCGGGGGGGGGGGGGTAAAGCCCCCTATCCCCCCCCCAAATTTCAAACTTAGACCCCTCTAAAATAATCACCAGACTGGTAAGCATATTTTTAAATAATAAATATTTGGAATGCGAATTTAATTTAACTATACGCCTTGAAAACGTTTCTTGGCAAAGCGCAGACGATGAGACGAACTCTCTGACAAAGCATTTTTGCAATTGCATTTACTTATGTTTGGGAAATTTTAATATTCCCTAAAATTCGTCTGCAACCTTTACTGCTGCTAATGTGCTAATAAGAAAACCGATCCCGAAAGTAACAGCACATAAGTTTTGGGCAGGATTTTTAAGCCTTGGCCCTTCAGAATATTAAAGGTGTAATCCTTTTTGTGGGTAAGTTTTAAGTAACTATTACAAGACAAATATATATTTCAATACTTAATAGTCCTTTTACTAGCAAAATAACTTAAACCTCAGTACAGTAATACCTATTAATTATTAATTACAAGTAAGAAATTCTCGTACATATCTCTCTTGGACTCTAGAATGAGAGAGGTACAGTCGCCGCAATTAAAACCTTTTTTTCTCGCGACGTCTTGTTTCAACAATAAGCCGCAAATCTTTATTAAAACAACAATATACGATAAGTTTTTTTATCAATTGTATCAGATCAATAATTTGCGGCTTATTGTTGAAACAAGACGTCGCGAGAGAGAAAGTTTTTAATTGCGGCGACTGTACTTAACATGTTCGTACACTCTAAGAAAGGGAAGTGTAATTTAAGAAAACACTTTTTTTACACCTTAAAAACACCCAAAGAGAGTTTTATTACCTTGAGTTTTTGTGGGGCCAATTTAAGGTGTAAATTCGGTGTAAAATAAAACTTTTAAAAACCGTTTTGAAATTAAAAATGGAAAATTATAGTACTGCGGGTTTCTTAAATAAGGTCTTTCATTTTCATTAATGTTTTAATATTAAAGTCAATACAAACAGTAAAAAATTATTGAAAAACTTGATTGTTAAGCATTTTTTAAAGATGATATTCATGAAAGAATATATTTTTATCCTTTAAATAAAATTAACAAAGAAATTCGTAATCAGAGGGTATTGTACTTTTGTAAAACACTGCTAAACGTGTTAGGCGACACTCTGAAACGTGTTAGGTGACACTCTTAAAAGCGTCACACTCTTGCAGTGGGGTCGCTAAGTCTTTTTGGGGGCTTTAGCGCCCCTAAAATTTCAAAGTTAGCCCCCTTAAAATAATCCGTAAATTCTACTAAAAAATTGCTCGTATCCCCTAAAATTTTGTAGCAATATAGTGTAAAAAATTATTATGATAATTTCGTTCAGTTTCATCTTTGTAGAGATGAATTTCAATATCAAACAGTAGTGGGGACTAAAAGCAAACGGAAACTGAACTTATAAAAGACGAGTGAAATTCTTTCATCCACAATTGTCTCATAGTCACTAACTGATCGGTTCCGTACTCTTTATTAATAAAAGTTTGTAAATCTTTAATATACGAATAATAAACTTAAACCCCCCCACCCCCCCCAAATTTCAAACCCTAGCAACGCTACTGCACTCTTGAAAGTGTTAAGCGATACTCTTAAAAGTATTGTGCGACACAAAAAAACGAGACTATGTTAGTAGGGCGACTACAGACGCCAACTTTTGTGACATGTCTTATCTTTATTTTGAGAATCATTAGAGTAGAAAATGAAATTTTTTTTTAAATATTGTAGAGTAGATTAGGTCAAACGCGTTTCTGGTGCTCGAAAAATTCTTAGTGAAAAGAGATTATTAAATTTAACAAGAACGTTTATATCTACTGCTTGGATATTATGGCCTCCAAAACCAACTTAATACCCGATTAAATTATAGTAATTAAAAACTTTCTGCCTTTTTCAGAGGCTATTAAGTCGGTAAAAATTACCAACTTTTATGCAGTTTCACACTGAATGCTAGAACTAGCATTCAGGGCCGGATTAAGCAATTTTGCACCGGGGGCCGCCCCCTTTAGTCGAAAAAAACAGAACAGCAAATGTCCCTAAGAGGGAATAGTTTAACTCTATGCGCCCCCAACAAGACTTGCGCCCGGGGGCCAGTGCCCCCTCGCCCCCCTCTTAATCCGGCCCTGCAAGCATTGCTTAAAGCGGTATAGTTCTGCATGTAAGAACTTTCCTCTTAATTTAACTCAAAGTGGAACCTTGCTGTGAATATACCACTGATTGCTAATAAACCACCCACTCTTTAAGGTGTTATGAGACACTCTGAAAGGTGATATGCGACACTTTGAAAGGTGTTATGCGACACTCTGAAAGGTGTTATGCGACACTCTGAAAGGTGCTATGCCGCACCCTTTAAAGAATTGCACAACACTCATGTGAGAGTAAAAATTAAGTTTTAGTTCGATATAAGAGTTAAAAAGGTGTTAAACTGCACCTCTGTTGCACCATTTTATAGCACCAATTGCTCCATAAGTGTTATTAAACCCTTTCAGGGGTGCAAATGAACACCTGTAATGATGTCAAATTTGGCCCCAAACTACTTTTAAAGGTGTTAAAACGCGCCCCATTGTCTTAGAGTGTATGCTTAACACGTAAAAGACGTTCAAAACCGAAACAAAAATCGTCTTGAACACATTAGAAAGTGAACATATTTTCACTTGAACATGTGCTCATTTTTGAACATGTATAGTAGAAAGAGTCGCATGAAGGTGTTCAGGGATTGTGTTCAGCTCCTGAACACATTTTCTGCATAATTAACATGTTCAGAGGCAGAACACTTAAATAAAAACACGTTCAAAATCAAACACAAAATGGCTTGAATGCATTAGAAAAAAGAACAGATTTCTATTTGAACATGTTCTCATTTTTGAACATGTATAGGAGAGTGTTGCATGAAGATGTTCAGGGATTGTGTTCAATTTCCTAACACATTTTTTTCTGTGTAGAGACGGCCCCTATGGAAATGCCTCTAGCCAGTCCCGGCGAAGCGCCTTTCGCTCTGCATCGAAGTTTGGGGAATTTCATAAATTTCAGAATTGAAATATATATGTCATTATGGGGACTTTTGAAAGCTTGTCACAAATGTCACGGATGAGTAAGAGGTGGGCTCTAATCTCGAATTAATTAGGAATACCCTTATTTATCATTGTGCAAAGTTTCATGCTTTCTTCACAAAGTGCATGATTTCATATAAATTTGTCGTTTATCCTCTAGACTACTCTACGCTTTTGATCTGACACCGGACCTATCTGCTAGCGAAACAAACCACTGGAACCCCGTTAAGCAAGGACAATTAAGATTGGACATGGGATTCGCTAAACCTTTGTCGGAAGCCGCAGTCTGCATTGTATACGCCGAATTTCAAAGCATGATTCAAATCGATAAAAATAGAAACGTAATTGTAGATTATTAAAATGTCAGCAACTACCACCGTAGACTTGATTCTCGCTTTATCAGATACGCCCAACTTTTGGGTGTTTTCGCGTCAAATAGGTTACCTAAGGTTACCAAATATCCCGCATCGTTAATTATAAATTTAGATCAGCACTATGAAAAGGGGTCTCACTGGGTATCGGTCTTTATAGACGGAGCTCGTGTAGGCTATTATTTCGATAGCTACGGTTTGCCACCATTTCTGCCGGTAATATCCTATTGGATAGAATCCCGTTGGATCGAATTCAAATTTCTAAAATTGTAGCCAAATTTAAAACAATTTATAGCCCAAAGAGCGATTTTCTACTGAATGGGAATATTTAAATGGAAGAGCTTTCGACTGAATGGGATGGGTTTACACATATAAAATCATAGCGTTTTCCTTGCGTTGACGGGCTCCAGTAGCGCAATGGATAAAGTGATTTGGATGATCGAAGAAGTTAAGCAGCATCGAGCGCCGTCAGTACTTGGGAGGGAGATCTCTTAATGGTAAGGTTAGATTACGTTAGGTATGGTTAGGTTAGGGTTAGACAATTTCCAAAAATGGAAGTTATCTTCTGAAATTTATTGAAGAATGTTATTGGTGAACACATATTATTTGCTGCAGTATCAAGAAGTTTAATAAGAAAATCAATTTTATTTTTAGGTTAGGTTAGGTTAGGTTAGGTTAGGTTAGGTTTGGTTAGGTTAGGTTAGGTTAGGTTAGGTTAGGTTAGGTTAGGTTAGGTTAGGTTTGGTTAGGTTTGGTTAGTTTAGGTTTGGTTAGGTTAGGTTAGGTTAGGTTAGGTTTGGTTTGGTTAGGTTTGGTTAGGTTTGGTTAGGTTAGGTTAGGTTAGGTTAGGTTAGGTTAGGTTAGGTTAGGTTAGGTTAGGTTAGGTTTGGTTAGGTTTGGTTAGGTTTGGTTAGGTTAGGTTAGGTTAGGTTAGGTTAGGTTAGTAATATTTTATAAATCATTTAACAATGTTACGCCTTTTCCAAAATATTGAAATTTAGCTTCATTGACTTCTCAAATAATATGCCTTTTCCAAAACATAACTGTTATGTTATGTTAGGTTTGGTTTGGTTTGGTTTGGTTTGGTTAGGTTAGGTTAGGTTAGTAATATTTTATAATTCATTTAACAATGTTACGCCTTTTCCAAAATATTGATGTTTAGCTTCATTGACTTCTCAAATAATATGCCTTTTCCAAAACATTTCTTCTATGTTAGGTTAGGTTTGGTTAAATTAGGTTAGTAATAATTTATAAATCATTTAACAATGTTACGCCTTTTCCAAAATATTGAAATTTAGCTTCATTGACTTCTCCAAAAATATGCCTTTTCCAAAACATTACTGTTATATTAGGTTACGTTTGGTTTAGTATTTTCTGCAATAACAAGAAGTTTAATAGGAAAATCAATAGAAAAATAGGATTGAAAGGAAAATTCATGATTGGAAAACCGCCCAAATTGCGGTATTCGGTCTAATGGGATTCGGTCGAACGAGACATTCGATCCAATGGGATTCGACCCAATGGTAGACAATCTTTCTGCCTAGTATAAGAAGATTTTTATCTTTAAACTGCAGAAAATGGACTTTTGGTAAACGACAACTTCAGAGGTTAGAAAGTAGCGTATGTGGGCAGTATAGCGCCCTCTATCTTATTCATAGAAGTAAGAAGAAAAGTACGAAAGCTTTCCTAAAAGCTTTTACCGCAAATCGAAAAATTAACGATATGAAAATTGCTAAACAATTTCAAAATCATGTACGGCGACTAAAAAAAAAAAAGTGTAAAAGGAGCTTATTAACAAACCGTGTGGTTGCCTGGTGGTAATGCGTCCAGCTCTGTGTTGTTTCAACAACATTTGTGTTTCCATTCCAGGGTTCGACTTCCTACCAACGGCGCTTTATTAGTCCGGTATAGAAAAAAAAAAACATCTTCAGATACGGCTTGAATCAAGTTTAAGGAGGAGGTTTTTTTAAATATTTAACTAATTTATTATTAATTTAACTTAATTATGTATGTTATTATCACGCTAATTAAATGCTTTTTGATTTAAAATCCGATTCATAATAATAATAAGCCTAGAATAACCTAGCATAAGCCTATCCTTTTCAGGATCTACAATAGCATAAGCCTATCCCTACAGGTACCAGCCACGTGACGTCATAAAAAAATTAGCCATGACGTCATCAAGAAAACCACCACCAGGTGGCTCAACAATTCAAATTTCCCGCCAACACCATCACGTGACGTCATCAATTCCCCCCCCCATCTCCCCCCCCCCAACCCCAGGGATGTCTCTTTAACACCAAAAATTTTACCCCCTCCCCCCTGAAAGGGGGGAAAGAAGGGGGGTAAAATTTTTGGGGTTATAGGGACATCCTTACTCTCTAGTAGTCATGATGAAGCTATGCTTTACAATGTCATTTTCTTCAAAGGCTAAGCCTCTTTGCTGGCCGAATCTTTATTTTTAAGAGCAATTTCTCCTATTTTACACGTTGACGCTTTATTTTTAGTTACCACTTTGGGCAATAAATTAAAATTACATTGTGTATTCAGGTTTTTAGTTCTTTCAATTTCATTCAGCCAGGTTTCGTTGCCAACTGTTGAACAAACCCCACCTATGAAGGCAGAGATGGGCAAACTTTTTAACTAATTAATAGATACAAATACAGTTCTCCAAATAAGGTAACGTTTGAGGACATGAAATAATTTCTTTCCATTTGTATCGTTTAATCACGAATTTACCTTAATGTTATTACGTTTTTGTCAAGATAGTCTTAAGGCGAGTTAGTTACGAATCAGTACAAAATAAGCGATTAAAGTAAAAATGAAAAGGTGTTTATTGTAGCATAACTTTACATGGCGAGTGCGTGCCTACAGTGCTTTGGCGACGGTAATTATCAAATTTGTTTCTTGTTTTTAATCTACTGACCCTTTCCAGTGTTTTATTTTTTAACCTCTCAATATTCAAAGAAAAATAATAAATATGGTTATAATAAAGTATTGTTAATACCGTGGCTGTCTCAATAATTCGAGGCATTGGGACACTGCTCTGTTGTTCAAGGGGCGCACATGTGTCCTTTTTATCTTTTCCGTGGTTAAATCAGTTCTACCGTACGAAATAATCCATCTTTACATAGGTCAAATCTAGTTTTATGTTTGGGGAATGCCGGAATGAAATGAATTTAATATCGGGGCTACAGTTTTTCGTATTATTGTTACAGTTTTTGTAACAATATTTCTTATAGGAAACCATTATTAGGCTTACAAATTATTAAAAATTGTAAATTAACCGTACACAAAGGTATAGTAACCACGCTGAATGCTGATCTCTAGTGTGTAATGTTAGCCTCTCTCTAACCGCATTTTCGGGTTTACCTTTTTTGAATTTCCCTCTCAAAGGATCACGTGACGTCTTACTCCTAGGCGGTGCGCCGAGGTAGATGCGCGTAAGAGCCATGGTGCCCGGCCGTTATAAAGTACCTTCCCCCTTCTATCTCTGACTCTCCTTTGGATAATGTGCTCCCTGGGAGGGGGTAATGGGCAATTGCCCTTAACATTAAAACAATATGAGTTTGACAACTGCGGTTCGTTTACTTCTGCTTTTACGGATTAAGTAACTACAAAACCCTTTGGATTTTAATGGGTAGAAATCTATTGAACTCGATTTAAGACATTTTATTATTTTTATACATTTACGAAGCAAGTTATTATTCTTCTATCAAGTGTTCCGAGGAATAGGAATTCTGCTGTAACTCTGAAAGTGTTATTTTTGTAACAATAGTCTTATCGTACATTCAAGCAAGGATTATTTAAAATGTCTAAAGATAAAAAGCAGAGGGCGAAATATCGAAGGTAGATGTTCAAAACGGTACCTAGCGGGCGCAATCGGCAAACCGGAAAGCCATTTATTTTGAAGCGTCAACACGTGGTCGGGTTCTTGAAAGTTTTGTCTCTCTTGTCTGCTCTAGCAGACCTACTCAAACCTTGCCTATTAAACTAAATTAGTGTAAACTCACCTCTTATATTCTTGAACTGAATGTTTGCTTTAGTCAAGGATCATTGCTTTAATCTTCAAATAATATTAATAAACTTCTAGCCTTGGTCTTGTCTATTAATAAAATTAAATCATGATTTTTTGGAACTCATCTCATTATTGAACCTTGAACTAAATGTTCTTAACGACCCTTAACAATTCGAACAAGAACTATACAGCATGCGTTCGAAAACTATCTCTCTCTTTCGACTATGCTTTCGCGATAATAAGATAGGTGGCGCCAAATCGCTATTTGTTTTCCGTTTGACGCACCAAAACAGTATAGTAGGTGGAGAAGAGAGGGATGGGTTAAAATTTCGGAAAAACTAGAAAACATTCCCTTACTATAGAGATCTGTTTGTGCGTTTTATCCTTAGACATTTTAAATAATCCTTGATTCAATCAAAACTAATATGAAATCTTATAAGTCTAAAAACATATTTCACTTTTTCTTAATTTTTTTATGTGAACGCAAGAATGAGGATGACGAAATGTTTAGTAAGTTTGTGAAAACCTCCATAATTGTCTCATCAATAAGGTTAGAAAAATCGTTTACCTGCGGGAAAAACGCTATTTTTCACGACTCTGACTATTTGATGCATTTAATATCTGAACCGAAATTTTCACCTTGTTCATGTTACATGGGAACTGAGAAATACTTCAATTTTTTCTACTCTGTAGTTTTTTCTAAACATACCCCTCGAATCGTTTTGGAAAGCGCTAATTACATGTAAGTGTATCTCATTATCTTAAGTTCAAGATTGGCGTTCTACTACGCGCATTATATGTATGCAACTACATGATTTATTTTCTCTTCTTCCAAATATGCTTCATTTCATTTGTTAATCCTTTACTTTGTACGTTTCAAACTTGAATAAATAATGATAATAAAGAGAGCTGTAAAAGGCGCCGCTTAACGGAACCTTGAACGACCCGAAACTTTGCTTTCTATGTCACTCTCCTCGTTTACACGCTTGGAAATGAAAATAAAGCCTTGATTTTTAAGTAGGATTTGTCAAAAAAAAAATGAGACTACCACCGAGGCGTTTCAGTTCTCATAATACCAGAATTATAAAAGAGAAAAATATTTATTCACGTTCACCTTTCTAATAATTCATAACAGATTTCTAAAAGTGACATTTTTAATTTTTGCAGTATGTTGAGATACACTGAAACCAGCCAAAATACAAGGAAGGTCATGAATAAAAACTTTCATACTAACAAGGTATTGATGAAGAGAAATAAAGAACCTGCATGCTCTGTAATGCTATTTGAAACACTTCAACCCGTCTTCAAAATTTACATTTATGGCTTATTAATGGCGATTGGAGCGTTTTTTCTCGAAATTTCATCAGGATATTACTTTCGACGATTCTACGAAGTTTCAAAGTTTTAAACTTCAGTGGTTCAATGATAAATTAATATAAAAGGTCTCAGTGAACAAAAACTAGAGAAACTAAAGGATAAGAGAACATAATGGAATGACTGAGGTCCCAGATATTAAAGTATTTGAGTTTAAAGGCATTCCTCATCTTCGTTTTAAATAGCAGAGCTTCGCTTAGGGGTTATTTTCAAGGTTTCTCTTTTGGAACCATGAAAGTAAAACTTAATGCAACGCTGCTGTAGGATGAGTTTGTTCTGTGTCTGCATTTATATGACCATGATTCTATTGGTTCCCACTTTTTGTGTCGAATATTCAAAATAATATGTAAATCAATCATTATAATTTGGATAAAAGATATTATTAAAACATTTCATATAATATTTCATTTTTGAGAATTGTTTTTAAAGTTGCAGATGAAGTAATTTGGTATGACGTCGACTTGCTGTTTTATGCGGAAACAATGCAGATGAGACGTAAATCACGAAACCAGTAAGTGGATCCCGACAACAGGCGGGCTGTATATTCTAGATAAGAACCCACATCATTCCGTAATGTTTAAAAAATCACAGTTTTTCGCTAAATTTCCCATACATAACAACATGGTGTTTTTGGTGGTCCAGCGCTTCGTATAACTTAAAAACTACAGCGAAGTTACATTTCTCAATACTTTCAAATTAACAAGGTGTGCCATTTCCAAGTTTGATTAAAAACCATTAGGTCCAAGCTTGTTGTTTTAATTAATTTGTAAAGTATGGCAAAAACGGTTTTCGCTGTACCAAGTAAGCTTAAAACGTTACACTGTAAAAAATGAGCGTGCTTTTGGCATTCAAAAATGGTAGCGACCGTTCAATTTTGAACAAGCCTCTATTGACGCATTCAGATTTAACCAGAGATATTCAATTTTGAACGAAGAGTATTTTAGGCGTTCAAAACTAACCATTAGCATTCGTTTTTTGAACAAACTACCGTCATATTGATCAGAACTTAACTAAAGCATTCATTTTAGAATAACTTATGTATTACCATTCAAAAATTAATCTTTATCCCATTCAATTTTGAATAACCACCTTGCGCTAATGAAGCGTTCAGTTATGGTAGTTATGGCGTTCTTTAGGTTATATAAGTATTAAAAGAAGAGCGTTTTAGACGTTCAAATAACAAATTTTTCGCATTCAGACGAGGATGTTTATGGCGTTCCAACGAGATTGTTTTTGACGCTCAAATGAGAGCGTTATGGGCGTTCAAACGAGTGTGATATAGGCGTTCAAACGAGAGCGTTATGGGCGTTCACACGAGAGTGTTTTTGGGGTTTAAACGAGTGTTTTTGGGGTTTAAACGAGTGTTTTTGGCTAGAAAACAACACTATAAGAAAAACAGCGTTCAATGGGTATTCAAAAGTGAGCGCAATTGTTCATAATTGAACAGTTTGGAAATGTCAGGCGTTCAATCAGGAAAGGTGTGCAGTATCATCCAAGATCTTGGGTATCAAAACAAAACTTTCAATAATAATCCAATAATATCTCAACAATTTACTGTGACTTGCTTATTTACCCTGAATTAAATATACAGGGTGTTTCTGATAAGTCTGCCATAAATCAAGGGGCGTGTTCTTTGGGTCAAACTGAGTGGAAAGTGTCAAAGAACATGGGGTGTACAAGAATTTGCAACGAAGATATGGCCCCCCAAACATTGGCCCCTAAAACAAGAAAATATTCGAAAATGTAGACTAAAACAAATTCAGCCTTATCAACTTGTTTAGAAATAATGAGACAATTTCAATAGTTTCCCTCTAACATCGTTATTGAACTTTCACCTGGCAGAAGTGTATTAAATGAGTAGAAGTATGCCTACTCTAGTAAAGTAAATTCAAAGTATCATGGTACCTTTCGGTTGGTATTACTTTTATTCTTAACAAGTTAACATGGACGTTACAGGTATTGTTCAAAATGTCCACCAACGGCGTTAAGACAAACATGAACCCGTCTTTCGAAAGATTCTTGGACATGTTGGAAGATTCCTGGCATGTTCCTGATTGTTTGACAACCTTCAATAATTCGTCTTCGCAAGTCTTCCTCATCACGGACTTCATTCTTGTACACGATGTCTTTGAGATGACCCCAAAGATAGAAATCGCACGGATTTAAATCCGGAGATCTGGCTGGCCACGCAACTGGTCCTCCACGCCCAATCCACCTCAAATTAAACGTAGCATTAAGATGTTCTCTAACTGCACGGCTGAAATGTGGGGGTGCCCCGTCGTGCATAAACCACATGTCACGAAGTAATGCTAACGGTATGTCCTCGAGTAGTTCAGGTAAAGTGTCTCTTAAGAACGTGAGATATGCTTCACCATTTAGTCTGGGTGGAAGAAAATGCGGACCTAGTAAATGATTACCGACAATGCCGCACCATACGTTTAAAGAAAATTGCTGTTGGTGACTTCTAACACTAGTTGCGTGTGGGTTTAATTGGCGCCATTCGTGGTGGTTGTGATAGTTCAGAATTCCATCCCGGGAAAAATGTGCCTCGTCGGTTACTAAAAGGACCCGTGGAAATTGATTGTCCTCTACTCTGGCCAAAAACCACTCGCAAAAGTCGATGCGTCTTGGATAATCTGCCGGGTTAAGAGCTTGCACCTTTTGAATATGATACGGGTGAAACTGATGTCCGCGGAGAATTCGCCAGACCAAAACGTGATTAACATGTAATTGTCGTCCAACTTGTCTGGTACTTGTCGAGGGGTCCTCATCGAACATGGCAAGGACGTCTTCCTCGATTTCCTCCATGTCTTCTGGAATGTCTCGCTCTCGAACGTTGTTGGGTTGTACTTGTCCGATGTCCCTCAAGCGCCTGTCAACAGCCTCGAACGTACGACGATTTGGTATGCGTCGTTGCGGAAATTGTTCCTGGTATCGCCGCTGTGCTTCCACTGAATTGCCCTGCGCCAGTCCATACATGAGATGCATGTCTGCATATTCTGCATTGGTATACGCCATACTGTACTACCACACGTTCGTTCGAAGTGATACTGTGACGTTATCAACAACATCGCGTTACTTTATAGCAAACCACCGTTTAGTTTTTACGTTTGCGTCATGACTGTCAGCATTGTTTTTTATTCACAAACGTAAACAATAAACGGTGGTTTGCTAAAAAGTCTTTGGGGTCATCTCAAAGATTTTTTTGACATCGTGTACAAGAATGAAGTCCGTGCCAGGAATCTTCCAACATGTCCAAGAATCTTTCGAAAGACGGGTTCATGTTTGTCTTAACGCCGTTGGTGGACATTTTGAACAATACCTGTAACGTGAATGTTAACTTGTTAAGAATAAAAGTAATACCAACCGAAAGGTACCATGATACTTTGAATTTACTTTACTAGAGTAGGCATACTTCTACTCATTTAATACACTTCTGCCAGGTGAAAGTTCAATAACGATGTTAGAGGGAAACTATTGAAATTGTCTCATTATTTCTAAACAAGTTGATAAGGCTGAATTTGTTTTAGTCTACATTTTCGAATAATATCTTGTTTTAGGGGCCAATGTTTGGGGGGCCATATCTTCGTTGCAAATTCTTGTACACCCCATGTTCTTTGACACTTTCCACTCAGTTTGACCCAAAGAACACGCCCCTTGATTTATGGCAGACTTATCAGAAACACCCTGTATATTTGTCTGTATAAACATCATTATATAATAATATCAAAGTAAATGTTACGGATTATGGTGTATTTCACCAATCCCTTATATTTACATAGGCCTTAAAATCGGTTGATAACGTAAAGTATACTCCTTTATAATTGGAGGGAACTTGATAATGAACACGTCCCATAAAAGTGGAGTCACTCTTCATATAATTGAATTATTATTTAACACAACGATTAATGTATATGTGTTTCAAGTCCACCCGCCCTGAGAAGATGTACTAGCTTTAAACACATTAAATTTCTTCCTTATCAGTGCCTAAATTTAATATAGTCTGGCCTACCATAAGGAATTCAATAATGAAATTTGAAATCGAATTTCTCTATTCAAAATTGAACGCTACAACTGTTTAGTTTCTATGCTTCATCAAACGCTTGTCCACCATGTATTCTTAAATGGTGAACTGCTCAATTTTGAACGTAAGCAATTCAATATGAACGCTCGATCAACTCTCCGATGTTGCTCAATAATGATTGCAAAAACATACAAAATTAAACGTTAATTTTCAATTTAGATTTGAACAGTTTCGTGCTTAAATTTACACTATATACTAACCTCTTACGTACCGTTCAAATATGAATGCGTGAGCGTTTAATTTTGAACAGTAGTGTTCTGTTCAAATTTAAACGCAAAGAGAACTATTCAAATTTGAACGTTAAGCGTACCACCACAGTGTTGGGGCTATG
>JAEQBA010003224.1:0-10463 GCA_019434445.1 Phalangium opilio
AACAAAAAAGAATATAATTAGGGATAGCGGAAGATGTTACATCTGCCTTCGCAATAACCACGACGCTCAAAGGTGTACATCTAGATTTAGAAATTGCAAAACATGCGGTAGAATGCATCATTTCGCCGTATGTGAACAAAACCCCTCTCACAAAAGGTCAACCAATCAAGCCCAAACCCAATTAGTGGCGCAAGTCCAAAGCCAAAACGCCTACCAAATCCAAAATCAGGGCCAGAACCAAGTCCAATATTTAGTTCCCGTGCAAAACCAAAGTCAGGAAAAACAACCACGCCCAAACGCACGTAAAATACCAAGACCAAAATCCAGTAGAAAACCTAACTATGGCCTTGGCGCCAATTAAAACCTGCAGCCAAAATGTACTACTCCAACGAGCTATAGCCCTAGCTAAACATCCCTCCCAACCAAATAACTCTAGAATAGCTAAGTGTTTCCTAGACGGGGGGAGCCAAGGTAGTTTTATAAAGGAAGAACTTGCCACGAAATTAAACCTACCTATCGTGGGGGACCAAGAATTAGATGTTTTTAGTTTCGGAAACAAAGATCCCCACCAAGAAAAACATAAGAGAGTAAGGGTCACCTTAGAGAATAAACAAAACCCAAATGAAACAGTAGAAATCATTTGTATTGTCCAAAGGTTCTTAACATACGACTTTTCTAAATCCAATGATTCAGAAATTCAAGAAATCCTGAAAACCAAGGGGATAAGTTTAGCTTGTGAACCCGCCTTAGAAATTGAGTCAGAACAACCTGATATTGATATCCTAATAGGAGCTGATTTTTATTGGGAAATCGTCAGCGGGAGAACAGAAAGAATAGGACCCCGCACAGTAGCGCTAGAGACCAAATTAGGTTGGTGCCTAAGTGGACCAGAAAAGAGCTCAACCTTAGCTAAATCCAACCAATCTGTAACTTCCATGTTAATTAGCTTAGGGGAAAAACGAGTAAATCAAACCTTAAAAACATTCTTTGATTTAGAAACCCTCGGTATTGATAGCTCAGAAATTAAGGAAAATCCCAATGACCTAGCCTTAACCACTTTTTTGAGGATATTACGTTTGACGATACCCAAGGTCGTTACGTAGTGAAATTTCCATGGAAGCTTAGCAAAGAAGCATTACCAGACAACCAAGCTGTAGCCATGAAAAGAGCCCAAAGTTTAGAAAAGAAATTCCAAAGAGACCCCAGCTACTATGAACGCTATAAGGCGGTAATTAAAGAACAATTAGAACTAGGCATAGCAGAAGTAGTACCCCAAGACCAATTAGCTATCTCAAAACCAGGCATGTATTACATGCCACACCAGGGTGTAGAAAGGGAAAATGTCCAAACAACCAAAACACGTGTCGTTTTAGACGGCTCATCACATGCCTATGGGAAACCCTCCCTAAATGACTGCCTACTACCAGGTCCCAATTTAACTCCTAACCTCCTATTAATTCTTGCCCGATTTCGAAATAACCAAATAGCAATAGTGGCAGATATTGAAAAAGCATTTCTGCAAATAGCTTTGGATGAGGAAGATAAAGACTCTGTAAGGTTTATCTGGTTCCAGGAGGAAAAGGATAGTATTAAAATAGGCCATTATATAACCCTAAGAATGACGAGAGTACCCTTTGGGGTAACCTCAAGTCCCTTTCTGTTAGGCTGTACCATTAAATACCACATCCAGCAAGCCACAGACCTACCAGATCTAACCAGACATATACTAAACAATGACCTTTTTGTCGACGACCTCACCACCTCAGTAGAAAATGTAGACCAAGGTTATGAAGTATCCCTTAGTGCCGCGAAATTAATGAAGGAAGCCGGGATGAGATTTAGAAAATGGGGTACTAACTCCCAGGATTTAAGAGATAGATGGACAAAGCATGATAACCAAGGGGGCCCAAAATTATTCGAACAAAATACTGAGACCATAGAAAATAAAGTATTGGGTGTAAATTGGGACCCTAATTCGGACATGTTAACATTTAACCTCTCCAACCTAATCAAAACCAGTCAGGTTATGAAATTTACCAAACGCCAGGTGCTTAGTTTCATCGCGCAAATTTTCGATCCCTTAGGCCTACTCTGCCCATTCACAATTAGGGCAAAAATGTTATTACAATTGTTATGGGAAACCAAGGAAAATTGGGACACAGAGCTTCCCCAAGAGACCAAGGGTATTTTCGAAACATGGGTAAATGAATTACCTCTCCTACACCACCTCAAAATCCAAAGAAACTACTATTTCAAAGCCACAAACGAAATAGCAGAAATTGAGCTCCATTGTTTCTCCGATGCGAGTTTAAAAGCCTACGCCACCTGTGTTTATGTTAGGTATAAAACCATAGCCAACCAAATAGGAACATATCTAGTCACCGCTAAGTCGAGAGTAACCCCTCTAAAAAACCAAGACCCTAGTTTAGATTTAAAACTTCCCAAGCTAGAACTAATGGGTTGCCTATTAGGAGCTAGGCTTACAAACAACATTAGACAAGTTTTCACCAAAAACCTAGTGGGAATATTTTATTGGACCGACTCTACAATAGCCTTAGCATGGGTCACCGGCGATTCCACCCAATGGAAGCCCTTTATATCAAACCGGGTTTCCGAAATCCAAAAACTAACCAAAGGGGAAATGTGGTTCCACGTCCCCGGAAAGGATAACCCTGCTGATTTTCCTACCCGAGGCATGAAAGCCGAAGACATGAAAAACAATAGTAAATGGTGGGAAGGACCCTCGTGGTTAAAAGAACCTAAACAAAATTGGCCAAATTCGCGTAAACCCTCTGAAAAGGATTTAGAACCCGTAGCAAGCGAAAGAAGGAAACTAACCCTAGCTATAAATATAACCAAACCCCTAGGGATCCACACCTTAATTGATTTATCAAAACACTACCACCTTAATAAGGTATTAAGAATAACAGCCTATTTATTCCGAACCGCCCACAACTTCAGAAATCCAAACAAAATTACAGGCCCAGTTAGTGCGGAAGAATTACAAAAGGCGGAAATAGCTTGGATAAAATCAGTACAGACCTTAGAATTTGGACCTGAAATTAGACAATTAAAGAATGGAGAACCAATCCACCCCAACTCTAAGATAGCCCCTCTAAAACCAATCCTGAACGAAACTGGTATTTTGTGCGTCGGCGGACGGTTGGAAGAATCCAGTTTTTCCTACTCTGAAAAACATCCCATACTAATATCAAAGGGACATAGATTAGCTAAACTGCTTATAATTAGAAGCCATATCCAAATCCATCACGCAGGTATTAGTGACACAGTCACGCAGTTAAGAGAGAAATATTGGATACCCTCGGCGAGACAATTAGCACGCTCTGTAGTTAAAGATTGCGTCATATGTAAAAGGTTGAATGCGAAACCAGGTGATATGTCTACCGCTACACTACCAAAAGATAGACTGTCAGAATCCCCTCCCTTCTCAATTATGGGTATTGATTTCGCAGGCCCTTTAATAGTAAAAAACAAGTCCCAAGACCAAAAGTGCTACATTTGTTTAGCAACTTGTGCCATTACTCGAGCTATCCACTTGGAACTCGTTCCGTCGCTAAATACCAATGACTTCCTATTAGCCTTTAGAAGGATAATAGCTAGGAGAGGCGTGCCAGAAATAGTCTACACAGACAACGCCAAAACATTCAAAAAGGCCAATTCAGATATCAGAACAATTTGGCAAAACCTAAAGCTTGACCAATTAAAAGAATTCTTCGGTAATAAAGGGATAAAATGGAAATTTATAGTAGAAAGAGCCGCGTGGCAAGGAGGAATATGGGAAAGATTAGTACGCTCGACAAAAAATATCCTTAAAAAATGTCTAGGTAGAGCCTCGTTAAATTATACCGAATTAGAAACCATCTTAATTGAGACAGAAGCAATAATTAACAGTAGACCTATTACATATATCTATAATGATTTAAGAGAACCAATGCCCCTCGCGCCCGCTGAATTTCTTATTGGGCGCAGAATTACGTCACTGCCGCCATTGACATTTGCCAAAAACCAAGTAATTCCAATGTCACGTCAAGAAATGACCAAAAGACTCAAATATCGCGAAGCCACAATAGAAAAAATATGGAATCGCTGGAGACGCGAGTACGTCATGGAACTTCGTTCCGCTCACCATTCAAAACTCGCTAAAAACGAAGCCGCGTTTAAGGTCGGAGACGTGGTACTCATACACGACGAAAAGATTCCACGTCACATGTGGAATATCGGCCTCATCCAAGAAGTAATACTCGGTCGTGATAAAAAAGTGCGGTCTTGTGTAGTAAGAACCAAAAACAATAATAACATTAAACGTGCCGTACAACACTTGTGCAACCTTGAAATCAGCGATTCCGCGTAAATTGTGCCCTTGGTAATACTTCGTATTACCGGGGGGAGTGTTAAGAAATTGTGTATTTAATTCACGCGAAATAATTAATTGTTAACTATGTAAAATTCAATGTCAAAATCCTTTGTTAAAATCATCCTAAAATTATTCTGTAAACATGTATTCAAACCTTAAAAAATAAGAGAAAAACAAAATTCCCAATCCCTTAGAAGCCAACCCCGAAACCAGTTCAAACTTTCCTAAAACGCCAAGACCCCTTCAAAACCACCCCCAACGTAAAACTCCAAATTTTCCCCAAAACCCCTGATAAACATCATTGACGTCATGGGCCAAAAAGCGGTACCCCAAACTTTTCAAAACCACGCCCGCACCTCGCCTGCGAAGCAAAGGTGAAAGCCCCCGTAAGACGATGACGTCAATGATGCCTTCTATAAAGGCTTGGCGTGAAAGGGAAAGTTTATGCATTCCTTTCGTAGCTCTCTGACCAAAGGGTCTCCACCTTATAGTACCCTTATAATTTTTAGAAACTACCAACTCCCTAGTAAAACTTTAAATAATTTTTTAGTGTAATAAAATAACTTTTTTTGAAATACAACTCAAGTTTCCACCTCCTTTGCACTATTAAATTCAAGTCCACCAAGACCACCCAAATATCTACCAACTGTTTCAGTCCGGTCGGTAGATTACCAAGCAATTAAAAGCTCTCCCAACCCAGCGCTATTCTTCATGGTGCCGTAAGACCCGGGATTAAAACCGGAACCTTTAAACGAACTCCTCGGTATGTAAATCGAACTTTTACTCCTCGTAATTTAATGCGATCCACCTCGGTATTCAAACCGGAAATTCGAACTTTTACTCCTCGTAACTCCTCGGTATTTAAACCGGATCTTAAATGAACACGTAAATTAATACGGACTTTCAGAAATTATATGGTCGTCAGGTATTGTGGAAAAACTTTGGCTTTTTACGTTACATTTGAGATCCCAAAACACCGCTCCCGGGTGGGCTCGAACCACCAACCTATTAATTAACAGCCGAACGCGCTAATCATTGAGCCACGGAAGCTCAGAAATTAAATGGTTGTCACGTATAGTGGAAAAGTTTTGACTTTTTACGCTACATCTGAGACCTCACAACACCGCTCCAGGGCGGGCTCGAACCACCAACCTTTTGAATAACAGCCGAAAGCGCTAACCATTGCGCCACGGAAGCCCAAAAATTATATGGTCGTCAGGTATTGTGGAAAAACTTTGACTTTTTACGTCACATCTGAGACCTCACAACACCGCTCCCGGATGGGCTCGAACCACCAACCTTTCGGTTAACAGCCAAACGCGCTAACCATTGCGCCACGGAAGCCCAAAAATTAAATGGTCGTCAGGTATTGTGGAAAAACTTTGGCTTTTTACGATACATTTGAGATCCCAAAACACCGCTCCCGGGTGGGCTCGAACCACCAACCTATTAATTAACAGCCGAACGCGCTAATCATTGAGCCACGGAAGCTCAGAAATTATATGGTTGTCAGGTATTGTGGAAAAGTTATGACTTTTCACGCTACATCTGAGACCCCACAACACCTCTCCCGGGTGGTCTCGAACGACCAACCTTTCGGTTATTAGCTAAACGCGCTAACCATTGCGTCACGGAAGCCCAAAAATTATATGGTCGTCAGGTATTGTGGAAAAACTTTGGCTTTTTACGTTACATTTGAGATCCCAAAACACCGCTCCCGGGTGGGCTCGAACCACCAACCTATTAGTTAACAGCCGAACGCGCTAACCATTGCGCCACGGAAGCCCAAAAATTAAATGGTCGTCAGGTATTGTGGAAAAACTTTGGCTTTTTACGTTACATTTGAGATCCCAAAACACCGCTCCCGGGTGGGCTCGAACCACCAACCTATTAGTTAACAGCCGAACGCGCTAACTCTTGAGCCACGGAAGCTCAGAAATTAAATGGTTGTCACGTATTGTGGAAAAGTTTTGACTTTTTACGCTACATCTGAGACCCCACAACACCTCTCCCGGGTGGGCTCGAACCACCAACCTTTCGGTTAACAACCGAACGCGCTAACCATTGAGCCACGGAAGCTCGGAAATTAAATGGTTGTCAGGAATTGTGGAAAACATATGACTTTTCACGCTACATCTGAGACCCCACAACACCTCTCCCGGGTGGGCTCGAACCACCAACCTTTCGGTTAACAGCTGAACGCGCTAACCATTGAGCCACGGAAGCTCAGAAATTATATGGTTGTCAGGTATTGTGGAAAAGTTATGACTTTTCACGCTACATCTGAGACCCCACAACACCTCTCCCGGGTGGGCTCGAACGACCAACCTTTCGCTTAACAGCTAAACGCGCTAACCATTGCGCAACGGAAGCCCAAAAATTAAATGTTCGTCAGGTATTGTGGAAAAACTTTGGCTTTTTACGTTACATTTGAGATCCCAAAACACCGCTCCCGGGTGGGCTCGAACCACCAACCTATTAATTAACAGCCGAACGCGCTAACCATTGAGCCACGGAAGCTCAGAAATTAAATGGTCGTCAGGTATTGTGGAAAAACTTTGGCTTTTTACGATACATTTGAGATCCCAAAACACCGCTCCCGGGTGGGCTCGAACCACCAACCTATTAATTAACAGCCGAACGCGCTAATCATTGAGCCACGGAAGCTCAGAAATTAAATGGTTGTCACGTATAGTGGAAAAGTTTTGACTTTTTACGCTACATCTGAGACCTCACAACACCTCTCCCGGGTGGGCTCGGACCACCAACCTATTAGTTAACAGCCGAACGCGCTAACCATTGAGCCACGGAAGCTCAGAAATACTCCGTTCCATTTATTCCATAAATTGCTTTCCCCCACTCTATTCGGGAAAGTAGGGCTTTCATACAACCGGGCTGCCAGGCCTTTAGTGCGGTTTCTGATAGGAAACCGATCTCCATTATTATAAGCACTGAGCGCATTTAGTCTTAGAGCTCGGCTTTATTTATCCATTATCCACGTTATTTTATCTTTATCATTACTCGAAAATTATCCACAGATCTTACATGTTAAATCGCATTATAATCCACAACTTTGTTTATAAGTAATCGGTTATCCACCAATTTGTGGATAATGGATAGAAAATGCCAAGCTCTTAGTCTTGGCTTTCAAAGTTGCAAAACGGCAAGCTGAAACTTCAATTAAGCGATTAACCCTTGGCTAAGTTTTCCCAAACAAAACCGTCTGCTACTGCCGACAGCCGAAACGCGGTGCACGTTACAGGGCTACCGGATTAAACAAAATGTAAAATCCACAAAATAGCGAAAGCTTGACTAATCCATTTAAATATTTTTATTTGGTCTTTGTCGACTATTACGGTTTTCCTACCCCCATTAATGGAACGGTGTATTAAATTGTTGTCAGGTATTGTGGAAAAACTTTGGCTTTTTACGATACATTTGAGATCCCAAAACACCGCTCCCGGGTGGGCTCGAACCACCAACCCATTAATTAACAGCCGAACGCGCTAATCATTGAGCCACGGAAGCTCAGAAATTATATGGTTGTCAGGTATTGTGGAAAAACTTTGGCTTTTTACGTTACATTGAGATCCCAAAACACCGCTCCCGGGTAGGCTCGAACCACCAACCTATTAATTAACAGCCGAACGCGCTAATCATTGAGCCACGGAAGCTCAGAAATTATATGGTCGTCAGGTATTGTGGAAAAACTTTGGCTTTTTACGTTACATTTGAGATCCCAAAACACCGCTCCCGGGTGGGCTCGAACCACCAACCTATTAATTAACAGCCGAACGCGCTAATCATTGAGCCACGGAAGCTCAGAAATTATATGGTCGTCAGGTATTGTGGAAAAACTTTGGCTTTTTACGTTACATTTGAGATCCCAAAACACCGCTCCCGGGTGGGCTCGAACCACCAACCTATTAATTAACAGCCGAACGCGCTAATCATTGAGCCACGGAAGCTCAGAATTTATATGGTTGTCAGGTATTGTGGAAAAGTTATGACTTTTCACGCTACATCTGAGACCCCACAACACCTCTCCCGGGTGGTCTCGAACGACCAACCTTTCAGTTATTAGCTAAACGCGCTAACCATTGCCCAACGGAAGCCCAAAAATTAAATGTTCGTCAGGTATTGTGGAAAAACTTTGGCTTTTTACGTTACATTTGAGATCCCAAAACACCGCTCCCGGGTGGGCTCGAACCACCAACCTATTAATTAACAGCCGAACGCGCTAATCATTGAGCCACGGAAGCTCAGAAATTAAATGGTTGTCACGTATTGTGGAAAAGTTTTGACTTTTCACGCTACATCTGAGACCCCACAACACCGCTCCCGGGTGGGCTCGAACCACCAACCTATTAGTTAACAGCCGAACGCGCTAACCATTGAGCCACGGAAGCTCAGAAATTAAATTGTTGTCAGGTATTGTGGAAAAACTTTGGCTTTTTACGATACATTTGAGATCCCAAAACACCGCTCCCGGGTGGGCTCGAACCACCAACCTAATAATTAACAGCCGAACGCGCTAATCATTGAGCCACGGAAGCTCAGAAATTATATGGTTGTCAGGTATTGTGGAAAAACTTTGGCTTTTTACGTTACATTTGAGATCCCACAACACCGCTCCCGGATGGGCTCGAACCACCAACCTTTCGGTTAACAGCCGAACGCGCTAACCATTGCGCCACGGAAGCCCAAAAATTAAATGTTCGTCAGGTATTGTGGAAAAACTTTGGCTTTTTACGATACATTTGAGATCCCAAAACACCGCTCCCGGGTGGGCTCGAACCACCAACCTATTAATTAACAGCCGAACGCGCTAATCATTGAGCCACGGAAGCTCAGAAATTATATGGTTGTCAGGTATTGTGGAAAAACTTTGGCTTTTTACGTTACATTTGAGATCCCAAAACACCGCTCCCGGGTGGGCTCGAACCACCAACCTAATAATTAACAGCCGAACGCGCTAATCATTGAGCCACGGAAGCTCAGAAATTAAATGGTTGTCAGGTATTGTGGAAAAACTTTGGCTTTTTACGTTACATTTGAGATCCCAAAACACCGCTCCCGGGTGGGCTCGAACCACCAACCTATTAGTTAACAGCCGAACGCGCTAACCATTGAGCCACGGAAGCTCAGAAATTAAATGGTTGTCACGTATAGTGGAAAAGTTTTGAATTTTTACGCTACATCTGAGACCTCACAACACCGCTCCCGGGTGGGCTCGAACCACCAACCTTTTGAATAACAGCCGAGAGCGCTAACCATTGCGCCACGGAAGCCCAAAAATTATATGGTCGTCAGGTATTGTGGAAAAACTTTGGCTTTTTACGTTACATTTGAGATCCCAAAACACCGCTCCCGGGTGGGCTCGAACCACCAACCTATTAAATAACAGCCAAACGCGCTAACCATTAAAGCCACGGAAGCTCAGAAATTAAATGGTTGTCACGTATTGTGGAAAAGATATGACTTTTCACGCTACATCTGAGACCCCACAACACCTCTCCCGGGTGGGCTCGAACCACCAACCTTTCGGTTAACAGCTGAACGCGCTAACCATTGAACCACGGAAGCTCAGAAATTAAATGGTTGTCAGGTATTGTGGAAAAGTTATGACTTTTTCACGCTACATCTGAGACCCCACAACACCTCTCCCGGGTGGGCTCGAACCACCAACCTTTCGGTTAACATCCTAAACGCGTTAACCATTGCGCAACGGAAGCCCAAAAATAAATGTTCGTCAGGTATTGTGGAAAAACTCTGACTTTTTACGTTACATCTGAGACCTCACAACACCGCTCCCGGTGGGCTCGAACCACCAACCTTTTAATAAAAGCTGAACGCGCTAACCATTGCGCCACGGAAGCCCAAAATTATGGTTCGTCAGGTATTGTGGAAAAACTTTGACTTTTTACGTCACATCTGAGACCTCACAACACCGCTCCCGGATGGGCTCGAACCACAACCTTTTGTTAACAGCCGAACGCGCTAACCATTGCGCCACGGAAGCCCAAAAATTAAATGGTCGTCAGGTATTGTGGAAAAGCTTTGACTTTTTACGCTACATCTGAGATCC
>JAEQBA010003225.1:0-33961 GCA_019434445.1 Phalangium opilio
CCAAAAGAACAAGATTCATCAATAAATAAACGGACTTTGAATTTTTTTTTGAGTTTCATCTGAAATAAAATCATAATGAGATTAATTTAATTCTTAATTAGCCTTATTCCTGATCAGCGCCACTTACCCATAGCGGCGACTTTGAGAACTACTGTAATCGGCAAGCCAATCAGATGTCGCTAAATCAGGTGACGTCACTGACGGGCACTCTCGGGGTCTTACCAAAAATGGCGTCACCAGATTTTATCGACATCTGGTTGGCTTGCTGATTACAGTAGTTCTCAAAGTCGCCGCTATGGGTAGGTGGCGCTGATCAGGAATAAGGCTAATTATCAATTAAAATAATTACAATTTCAGGTAGAGGGCAGATATCACCGTAATTTATGTAAAGGCCTTCAACAACTAAAAAACGTCTGGTTATTTTAGCTTTTTTTGGATTCTGTATGAGAGAAATGATTAATTTAATTTAGTTAATTCAATTTTAATCAAAATATTACTTTTTTATCAATGTTTGCTTGTTCCAGAAGTAATCTCTCTAAATCTTCCATATCATTATGTTTGAAGAAACATATTTTGGACCGGGATGCAACCAAGCCTTTTTGAATAGCAAAATTGACACACTCGTCACTAATTTCGTTAAAAAAAAATTAATTAAAACGTTAATTAATTAAATATTTAAATTATTTATAATTAATATTACCAAAAAATAACATCTCCATGTTTGGAATAAGCAGGAATTGCGCTTGAAATGGTGGCAAATCCGTAAGAATACAAAACAGCTTCCTCTACACCCATATAGTTGGCCAATTTGGCCTCCAGATCCAAGTGAATGTCTGGTAAACATTAATTAACATTTAATTAGTCTTAAAAACGAGGACTACTGCGCCGCCATTGTTTTAGAGGCGTCTGCTAGCCAGAGCCCTATGTGATTGGTTGAATTCTCACATGCTGGGGGGGGGGGGGTAAGAGTGGCGTCTGCTAGCCAGAGCCCTATGTGATTGGTTGAATTCTCACATGCTGGGGGGGGTAAGAGTGGCGTCTGCTAGCCAGAACCCTATGGGATTGGTTGAATTCTCACATGCTGGGGGGGGGAGGGTAAGAGTGGCGTCTGCTAGCCAGAACCCTATGGGATTGGTTGAATTCTCACATACTGAGGGGGGGGGTAAGAGGTTCGATTTAAATGTAATTAACTTACCAACTGTTCCATAAAAGCCTCTTGGTCCACAAGAACCCACACCGTATTGGCGTAAACCTTTAATAGCTGCTTGTTCCAATTCTGGTCTATCCACCATTGATAAGTAATCGTGAGTAGCCATGTTTAGACACTCTTTACCGTCAACAGTAACAATTTTTCCTACTTTTCTGTATTAGTAATGATGTAATTAATTAAATTAATGTCTGATAATAAACCTATGCAACCAATTGAATTAAGAATTACCCCGTAACAGTCCGGGGATTTAATGAAAAATGATCTTCGGGAGTATCGGGAACCAGAGGTTCCGGTACCCAATCAGCTATAAGCTCTTCTTTTTCCTATTAAACTCATCATTAACAAACCAGAACTTAATTAATTAATTAGTTAATTAAACGTACTTTCTCCGTTAATTCTGCCAGTTCAGGCTTATAACTTTTATGAAATAATAACCAAAATACCATCATCATTAAAAGTCCTTCGAATGCTAAATGGTAGATCGGCGCCTGAGGACCCAATAGATTTGACAGATAATGCCCCGGTGATTAAATTTTCCAAGTGATATTTCTTTATTAAAAACTGAAATAAATTTTACCTGCATAAAGGCTTGAACCATTTCGTACAGTTCCCATGTTGTATTATGAATCATTTTTAATAAATTGTTAATTAATTTAATTACAAGTTAATTTAATCATTACTTTAAAATCTTACACCTCTACCACGCCGCCGAAGAGTCACAATCTGACTCGGGACTCGGCAAGCAAAAAAATGGGCGTGGATTTGTAGACAAGGTTATTTCAAAGAGGTTATGTCTATTTTTAGAGACTAGACCGAGGGGGCCGTCATTACTCATGAGAGCGTACGAGATTTGAAATCTTTCTCGATGTTCATGATTTCAAAGATTTAAGAATGATTTGACTGATTTGCTGATTTGGAGCCAATTTGAATGATTTGGGAGTGATTTTCACGATTTTACTTATGATTTCGATTCGATTTATGTGATTTGAAGGATTTGGAAATGATTTGAACGATTTGTACGATTTGAACGATTTGTACGATTTGAATGATTTGAATGACTGGTGAGTTAACGAGGATTTGAATGATTTGAATGACTGGTGAGTTAACGAGGATTTGAATGATTTGTCGAGGATTTGAGTGATTTGTCGAGGATTTGAGTGATTTGTCGAGGATTTGAGTGATTTGCTGCGATTTGCATGATTTGGTAGTGATTTGAATGATTTTTCGAGGATTTCAATGATTTGGTAGTGATTTGAATGATTTTTCGAGGATTTCAATGATTTGATGCGATTTGAATGATTTGCTAGTGATTCGAATGATTTGGTGTTGATTTCATAGTGATTCTAATGATTTGCTTGATTTGATGATTTGACTGCTTTGTATAGTGATTTGACTGATTTACGATTGATTTCACTGATTTCAATGATTTACTAGCGATTTCACTGATTTGTGCAGCGATTTGAAGGATTTGATTGATTTCATAGCAATTTTAGTGATTTTCTAGATTTGGAAAGTGATTTGTGTGATTTGAATGATTTAAAAAAAAGGTATACGAGATTTGAAGGAGCGATGGCCCCCTCGGTCTAGAGCAGGGTATCGAAATTAAAAGAGCCTAACCTGTTAATTATACCTTGGTTTACTATCCCGGAAGTAAAATTTCCATCATTTCCGGGAAGCCAAACGTACATCTCGCTCTCGCTTATCAACGTTTCCTTAAAGGTCTCTCTAGGAGTTCGTATAAGTGTGGTGGGGTCCGGGGAAGGTCATGCGCTTTAATTAAATATTTTTTTAATTAATTATGACTAAAATTAATATATAAAAAAGAGGTAAACTTACATTTGCCGTCACTTTGTGAAACTTTATCTGTCATCTTGCCAAAGCTACAATATCGGATCGGCTCCGTTGATTTTCTTGAAACAGCATGAAAATCAAAGTTTCTAGCATTGTGAACGGTTCAAAATTATATTAAAAAGTCCGATCATCATTCCAGAATGATGAAAAATGCTTTGTAATTGTCGCCAAAGCGAAATATTTCTGCAAACTTCCAATTACAATTTACAAAAAGTTGTCGAGAGCAAAGTTCCTATTTCATTGACTAGCGGCGGATGGAGATTAAGGACTATGTAAACGACGTAGCATCGTTGTTATTTGACATAAATATATCTTCCTCCTCCTCTTTAATGCTAAAATACGAACATGTCAATTTCGCTTGCGTGCCTGCTGTGCCTTCTTCTCACCTTCCCTCGGGCAGAAGCTTCCGCAGGCGATCGCTCTACCGTTTACCAAAACTGCTTAAAGAGGTGTCTAGCTCAAAATTGTTCTAGCAACGAGGCAATTGCCAATTTCACGAGAAGGCAATTGTGGTATCAGCGACTATTCTGTTGGGATTGTCTCGGAGAATGCGAGCATGATTGCATGTGGCATACCGTTAATGTAGCCACGCAACGTGGCTACGCTGTACCTCAATTCCACGGAAAGGTAAATTCTAAAGCTTCCAGCCAAAATAGAATAGATTCTTCCACAATTTAAGGATAATGAAATATGACGCGATCGAGGTTGAGCGTTTAAAATTAATTAATATTCTTGCAAAATATTAGTGGCCCTTTATCAGGATTTGGGGTCTTCAAGAACCCGCTTCCGTACTTTTCTCC
This sequence comes from Phalangium opilio, assembly GCA_019434445.1. Taxonomy (NCBI): domain Eukaryota; kingdom Metazoa; phylum Arthropoda; class Arachnida; order Opiliones; family Phalangiidae; genus Phalangium; species Phalangium opilio. Next base: position 3,862 of record JAEQBA010003225.1, read on the forward strand.
TTGCTCAATGGGCTCAGTCATTTTCATATGTGGCAAAGATTTAAAAAACTAGTCCCAGAAACGGCTCCAAATTTTTGGCTGTGGCAAATTCAGGCTGCGGTTAGTTAATTTAATCAGTCTTAATTTAATTAAGATAGTTAAATTAAATTCAATTGTCAAAAAAAAAACAATTTCCCAACTTTCTTTAAAATAGTTATCAGTTAACGCGTGGATTTGGTCTACAGTTTTTCATAGTAGAGATACCCCTTTAACCGAGGTATAAAGTTTTAATTTTAATTAATTAAAACTCCTACGAATTATAATTAATTTTTAATGGATTTATTAGAAATTGGATTACTTCTGTGCCTTTTCACTGGTGCTATGCGGTTTATATAGCATCACAATTAGGTAGTTTTTTTAAAAAAGAAAACGTATACTTATATCAAAAGTGTATAGGTATAAAAATCAAAAGTACACTTCATTAACAATTAGCCTTATTCCTGATCAGCGCCACCTACCCATAGCGGCGACTTTGAGAACTACTGTAATCGGCAAGCCAATCAGATGTCGCTAAAATCAGGTGACGTCACTGACGGGCACTCTCGGGGTCTTACCAAAAATGACGTCACCAGATTTTAGCGACATCTGGTTGGCTTGCCAATTACAGTAGTTCTCAAAGTCGCCGCTATGGGTAGGTGGCGCTGATCAGGAATAAGGCTAATTCCCTGCCTTTAACATGTAAACTGAGAAGCAAACCACCCTCCTCTCAACCCCCTACACGAATTAACCAATCAGGGAAGAGCTGCTTGACGACTTAGATTTACAGAAAGTAGTACATGATGTCATGGGACGGTTTGTTCCCTGTGCCACTGTCGGGAAGGTGGCACATACGCAGAGAAGGGTCGACACTATTCTGTTGGTAAAGGAGTTAGGGCTTCTCGTATTACACGGGGCCTACAAGTTCCAATGAAGTGCACTTTTGTTTTATATCTATATACTTTTGCTTATATAAGTATAATTAACTCATTTTTAATTGTTTTTCAGAGTTTTACGACCTAGTTTTTGGCTCTCTCTGAGTATCGCAGTGCCCTTCCTAACCTATTTCCTCTACCACATCCACTTTTTAACCTTTGTTCACTTCGATTATGGCTATAATATGCGTGTTAATATTATAGTTGGTTAGTAACCATTGGTCCTCTAAGCTCTTAAAGGATTAGAACGCCTAATGGGGGTTTAATTCTAGGAGTGGCGAGTTCACTGGGATGGTTAATGTGGTGTTACGTAAATCGCCATCAAAAGCACGTTTTGCAATGTGCCATATGCATCTTGGCCGTTAATGGCCTCTTGTTGTTAGAAGTTTTGGATTTCCCTCCGTGGGGCTTTGTAATTGATGCTCATTCTTTATGGCATCTTAGTACAGTGCCAATGCCCTATTTTTGGTACAAGTAAGTATAAGAGGTCATTGCGGAAAACGTAACATTCTACTTTAAAAGAATGGCCTTTTTCTAAACATAAGAGGAAAAATATTGAATAAGAAATAAATTATCTCTTATTACAAAATAATTAGCATTTAATTAGTCTTAAAAACGAGGACTACAGCGCCGCCATTGCTGTAGTGACGTCAGAAACCTTACCCCTACGGGATTGGTTGAATTCTCAAAGGCTGATAGCAGGGCTAGAAATAAGAAAAAGGTTCAATTTTAGCAGACGCCACTAAAGCGATGGCGGATGGCGCAGTAGTAATTGTTTAATTGTTTAATTAGTCTTAAAAACGAGGACTACGGCGCCGCCATTGCTGTAGTGACGTCAGAAACCTTACCCCTACGGGATTGGTTGAATTCTAAAAGGCTGAGAGCAGGGCTGGAAATAAGAAAAAGGTTCAATTTTAGCAGACGCCACTAAAGCAATGGCGGATGGCGAAGTAGTCCTTGATAGTTTTTAATGCTAATTATTTAATAATAAGAGATAATTTACTTTAATTTTAATATTTTCCTATTATATTTAGAAAAATTCCATTCTTTTAAGGTATAATGTTATGTTACATTAACAAAGACATTTTTGAAAATTTTTCTCGGCAGGTTTTTAATTGAAGATAGCTGGTTTTTGATGGGGGTAAAAAATTTTCCTCAAAAACGAATTAACGGTTTTCGAGCCAAAGTGAAGTTCTTGTGATAACCAAATTTTAGAAAAGTTATATCCTAGATTAAAATTAATTCTGAAAATTATATCTCTCCATTAAAAAAAAAAAAAAAATCCTACGGGTTTGCAAAATATTATATAATTAAATCAGTTCAGTTCAAATTTTTTCAAAAAAAAAAAATTAAAAAAGTCATAAGAAGCTCTCTCTATTTAAATCCCTTAATCCTTATAAAGAAAATATTTAAAATTAAAATAAGCTTTGAGAGTTTAAAACTAATTCTAGTTGCATTTGGGGATCAAAGTTAAATATTTAAAATTAAAAAAAAAATTGCCATATTTAAAAAAAAAAAAAAAATAAAATAAAATTTAAATACAATTTCTTCCATAGAATTTTGCAATAAAATAAAAATAAAAAAAGCTATTGCAATAAATTAAATAGGATTTACGAAATTAACTACAAACTAAAAAAAAGGATCAAATTAATTATATCATATTAATTCCGCATTTGATATAAAAAAAATTAATCTTAAAAAAAAAAAAAAATTAAAAAAAAATGGAAATTTTGAAATTAAATTTTTACAAAATATATAATATACATCTATAAAATGAAATGAGATAATCAGAAATTTAATAATTAATTATTAGTCAGTAATTAATAAATATAAAAATAATTAAACCTGAAATTAATTAATGAAGAAAAAAAAAAAAAGAAAAAAAAAATTGTTAAGCCCTGATATTTTTGAAAATGTAGTTAAATAGAATTTTTACTAACCAAATCGTTATATATAGTTAAATGTTTTAAAGGTAATGTAGATGGTTACATTTAATTAATTAATGGTGGTGGTAGTTAAAAAAAATGGTAATTGGTTTTTTATTAATTAATTAATTAATTATTTTAATTAATACTTGTTATAGTTGTTGTTTTTTAATCATGTTTTTCTCCCCTAACTATACTACTAACTAATAATAATTCCTATTAATTAATTAATTCTTTGTTGGGTACGAATATTTTTGATTAATACTAATTAATTTTAACTAAATATAGTATAATCCCTCCTAACTAAAAAAAAATAGAAACAAATATTGTACCGTTTTTCTGAAAATTGTACTAACAGAGTATTTATGGTAGATTGTTGAATATATATATATATTACCTGAGACCAAACTAAAACTTTTTATACCTGCATAGCCAAGAATATATTAAAAAAAATGTTTGAGAAATATTTGTTGCATCTTTATTTCAAAGTTTTCAAACATAGATACATATTTGCTATACATTATACATTTCTTCTAAATTTACATTCCTTCCACTCAGAACTTCTTTAGTGTGACGTCACCCACGCTGTTTGCCCATAGAAGTTACACAAACGATACTAAACATGGCCGACCATTGCCAAAGGTAACTTGCCCATGACGTTTTACTTGGGTACTGACGTCACAACTGAAGTGTCGCTATGTTACTTTCCTTCGCTTTAACAAGCCGCGCAGCTCATAACATAAAAAAAACCATATAGTGGTGCTAAATAGCCCTGTGCGGGTAGTAAATTTTGGGTCGGGTACCCCGATTTTGACGGGTATTCGAATAATTAGGCCTAGAAAAGTACCAATTATTCGGGTACCCCGATTTTGACGGTACTCGAATAATTAGGCCTAGAAAAGTACCAATTGTTCGGGTACTCGAATAATTAGGCCTAGAAAAGTACCAATTGTTCGGGTACTCGAATAATTAGGCCTAGAAAAGTACCAATTGTTCGGGTACTCGAATAATTAGGCCTAGAAAAGTACCAGTTGTTCGCGGGTACCCGAACCGATTTTGACTGGGTACTCGAATAATTAGGCCTATAAAAGTACCAATTGTTCGCGGGTACCCGAACCGATTTTGACTGGGTACTCGAATAATTAGGCCTAGAAAAGTACCAATTGTTCGGGTACCCCCATTTTGACGGGTACTCGAATAATTATTCCTAGAAAAGTACCAATTGTTCGTGGGTACCCGAACCGATTTTGACGGGTACTCAAATAATTATTCCTAGAAAAGTACCAATTGTTCGCGGGTACCCGAACCGATTTTGGCGGGTACTCGAATAATTATTCCTAGAAAAGTACCAATTGTTCGGGGGTACCCGATTTTGACGGGTACTCGAATAATTATTCCTAGAAAAGTACCAATTGTTCGGGTACCCGAACCGATTTTGACTGGGTACTCGAATAATTAGGCCTAGAAAAGTACCAATTGTTCGCGGGTACCCGAACCGATTTTGACGGGTACTCGAATAATTATTCCTAGAAAAGTTACGTACCAATTGTTCGGGTACCCCGATTTTGACGGTACTCGAATAATTAGGCCTAGAAAAGTACCAATTGTTCGCGGGTACCCGAACCGATTTTGACGGGTACTCGAATTCACGGACAGGGCTAATGCTAAATAAGTTCGATATCATGTATTGTGTAAAAATTTACGTAAAAAGTTATACACATAAACGAGTATTTAACATCTAATACTGTATACTCTCCTATGACTTAAAGAGAGGAGAGACTAGTATATTCAAATTAATTATACCACGTAATAAAAACTGACCTACGAATGATAAACTTAACAGAGACGTAAAAATAAATGACATAAACAGTATATAGAGCTATCGTTTCAGACGTTCTAATTGAATAGAACCGTAGCAGCCCGAAAACTTAGAAATATAATAGCTTGTCGATAACGATAAGTAGTATAAACATCGTTAATATGAATTTGCGAATATTTTTTTAAAAATATATGGCTTTGTGACGCGTTAATTAAGGCTGATTGATATTAAAGGCATTTTATCGAAATGTAGGTTAAAAATTGCACGTAAGCGCGAATGAGTAGGCCTACTTTACAAAAATACTCAGTAAAATAGACAACATTCGTGATAGTTTAGTTGTTTTTTTTTAGTTTTTTGTAAATGCGTATTAGACTAGATGTCGTCAAAAACGGATTTATGCACTAAGAACGTCGGATCGTTGCTTTAGCCTCTAGTACCATCCTCGCATACTTTATCGAGAAACTTCGTCTGCTTATATTTTGACTCCACCCACAAATTCTGTATATATCGACTTCTAGAGATCGAAAATGTCATTCTTTTGTCATTTTCGTGGTTAATTTTTTTTCGAAATTGCTATATATACAGAATTTGTGGGTGGAGTCAAAATATAAGCAGACGAAGTTTCTCAATAAAGTATGCGAGGATGGGTAGTGAATTTGCTACCTTCAACGTTCTTCTTGCATAAATCCGTTTTTGATGTCGTGTGTCAGTGTCACTTTAAAAATATATATAGGAATCAAATCCTCTCCACACACACACACACGTTTATCAAACTGGCAGTGATTGAATAACAATACCGTGTTTGTTTGTTTGTTTGTTTATTGTAGGCTTTTCAAATTTAGGCCTAATTTTTAGGTCAAAATAGGCTTATTTAAAAAGTGGGCCTAATATTACTCTAAATTTATACAAACCCGATGATTAAAAGTAATTAATTAAAAACCCTTTGACAAATATTAATTATTAGTCAAAGGAAGGTTCCAGGCGTCGTCTAACGCCGCTACTTTGTTGACGACCGCCTTCGGACATACTTGTACCGGCACCTGATGTAGGGGCGGGAGGTACCGTCGAAACACCTCCAAAAGTTAAGGGCGAAGTACGCGAAAGTTTGGACGGTGTCGTTAAAGTTATCGAAGGTGAACGTATGATATGACTTTCAACGGTGGTATCCAATCGTCTGGCTTCGTTCTCTAAAGTACTCGGATCTTCGGAGACGGTTTGTAAGGATCGATCCAGTATCGATCTTAGTTGCGATATTTCGGAATCGGCCGCTAAATGCCTTTGATGAAATCGACTCCAACGACGATGTTCTTCGGCCAATTGATCTTTCAAAGTCGCTATTTGTTGTTCCAAACCCAATATTCGATGTCTGTTCGTTTTCTCCCGGGCTTCCAAAAGTTGTTCCGCTTGAAGTTGAGAGGTTCGCGCTCTTTCCAATTCCATGGCGACTTCTCGATGTTGCAAATTCGTCAACTCTCTCAATCGTTGATTGTGATGTTGCTCCAATTCGGCCAATTTCGCTTGCAAGTTCTGAACTTTGCGTTGAAGTTCCAAATTTTCGTTTTCGATGATACTTAATGATTTACCCAGTTCAGTTCTTTCGAGTTTGCTTTTGTTTGTTGTTGTTGTTGTTGTAAGACTAGAAAAATCTTCGTTGACGCGATGTTTTTCGCTCAATTCCAACATTTTTTGTAAACTTTGGTTCTCTTTTTCAAGTTTGGCACGAGATTTTTCCAATTGGATTTTCAAAGATTCCGAAATGCTAAGAGATTGTCGGAGTCGTTCAATTTCATCCCTTAGCATTTTTCTCTCTTCTCTAGATTCGGATATTTCACCCATGATAACTCTTTCGGAGTGTTCGCGTTTCGAGACATTCTATTGGTTTAAATACGCGTAAACGAAACCCGTTATATAAAATCGGCTGAAATATTTTAAAGTGAATTAAGTAAATTATGCACCTTTGAAGCGCTCTTAGTAAGAGTTTCAATCTCAATTCGCTTGCTTTCGCTGGTACTTAAATCCTTTTGAAGTTTCTCAACTTTTTCTTTTAAATATTGACATTCTTGTTTCAATGCGGTTGTTGAGTTCCTAACAAACAATATTACCGCGATTAAATCATCAAAGTTAACTTAATTAATGCTTAAATCATTAAATCTTCAAAATTAAATTAATTACCGCGATTAAATCATCAAAAATTACATTAATTACCGCGATTAAATCATCAAAGTTAACTTAATTACCGCGATTAAATCATCAAATCTTCAAAATTAATTACCGCGATTAAATCATCAAAATTAACTTAATTACCGCGATTAAATCATCAAAATTAACTTAATTACCGCGATTAAATCATCAAAATTAACTTAATTACCGCGATTAAATCATCAAAATTAACTTAATTACCGCGATTAAATCATCAAAATTAACTTAATTACCGCGATTAAATCATCAAAATTAACTTAATTACCACGATTAAATCATCAAAATTAACTTAATTAACTTAATTACCACGATTAAATCATCAAATCTTCAAAATTAAATTAATTACCGCGATTAAATCATCAAAATTAACTTAATTACCGCGATTAAATCATCAAATCATCAAAATTAAATTAATTACCGCGATTAAATCATCAAAATTAACTTAATTACCACGATTAAATCATCAAAATTAACTTAATTACCACGATTAAATCATCAAAATTAACTTAATTACCACGATTAAATCATCAAATCTTCAAAATTAAATTAATTACCGCGATTAAATCATCAAATCATCAAAATGAACTTACTTCTGTTCCTGCAAACTTCGTTGCAACGTTTCCTTCTCGTTTTCCAACCTAGTATAATCCTGTTTCAATTTACGATAGTGTTCTTGAATATTAACGGAAGAACTGCTACTTTCATTAATGGATCGATTAGCGTAATGCAATTTATCCTTCAAATCTCTTTCGTTTTCCTGCGAAATTCTCAATTCCTGCATCAAATGATCAATCGTTCTTTGCAGAGTAACGACTTTCTCTTCCAAGCGATCAACTCTTTTATTAGAAGTTGATAACTGATCCTCCAGGAGTTGATTCTCGGCACCTTTTTCCGATAACATCATTTGACATCTTTCGATATTCGCTTCCAACATTTGAACCTTTAATTCGTAAGTCGTAGTTTGGGACTCGGATTTCCGTTTCGTTTCTTCTAAGTCGCGTTTTTCTTTATCGTTTGACGCGATGGCGGTTTTTAACTGCGTCACTTTGTCTTGATGATATTTTTTAGCTTTTTCGGCGCTGTTTAAATTATTTTGCAAAGCCAATATCTTTTCGCTTAACGAATCGCGATCTTTTTCTAATTGTTGAACGCGTTCTTCTTGCTGCGATAAATTCGCTCGCGTTGTCGATAATTCCGCGCCTAAATTTTGTTTCTCTGTTGATCGCGATAAAGAAACGTACACTTTATTAATCTGTAATTAAAATAATTAGCCTTATTCCTGATCAGCGCCATCTACCCATAGCGGCGACTTTGAGAACTACTGTAAGCGGCAAGCCAATCAGATGTCGCTAAAATCTGGTGACGTCACTGACTAACACTCTCGGGTCTTACCAAAAATGACGTCGCCAGATTTTAGCGACATCTGATTGGCTTGCCGCTTACAGTAGTTCTCAAAGTCGCCGCTATGGGTAGGTGGCGCTGATCAGGAATAAGGCTAATTATAGGTCGGCCTACCATTTTCAATCTCCGTCAATGTTTTCTGCAAATGCTCGAATCTAATTTGCAAAGTCTCTTTTTCGTCTTTCGTGTCCTCGAGGTTCCGTTGCGCCGTTTGATACTTTCTCTTCCATTCTTCCTGCTCCCTTTCCAAAGAATGGGCTTTCTGGATCAAATCTTCGAGGGCAGATTGAACCAAATCAATATCCAACTCGGAAACTGCTGTCAAAGCCCAACTGGAACTTGTAACTACCAGTTGTCTCGCTGGTGAGTTGCTTTTAGACCTACTATCACCTCTTCTGGGACTATTGGAACCTTTACTACTTTTATTATCGGTATTATTAACAACAGCTTCTTGTCTCATGGGACTACTTTGTCTGGAGTAAAATGGCGCCCATCTACTTCCTTCCATCCCAATCCCCAATGTTTGCCTCAAAATGTTTTGCAAAGAGATGTATTTCGATTCAATTTCCTGTTTGTTTAGTTCCGATTTGTTGTAATTTTTTTCCGTCGCGTAAATTCTGCCTTCCGCGCTTCTAAGACGCAGCGTAAGTTCGTGAAGTTGTTCGTTACAATGAGATAGGCTTTTTTCGAGACCATTCTTTTGTTCTTCGAGTCGCCGTTCGGCGGAAAAACTTTGTTCTAAAGCGGCTTTATGGGTCTCTTTCTGTAATCTCATTCTATGTTCGAGATCGGTCATTTTGCGTTGCATGTTCGCTAACTCTTTACGTAAGGTTTCTCTATTCGCCTCTGACTCTAATAACTGCGTGTTTGAATAGACCATTCAATTAATTACTTGTAGAGAAAGAAAGACACAGATGGGAGGAAGTACGCTCTCTTGGGCTATTTCCCTAAGAGGCAACGCCAGTCGGACTTAACGTGAAATAACACTTACGCTTTGTTTTATAGAAGCCGCTTCTTTTCTAAGTTCAATTTCGCGTTGTTCCGATTGTTTCTGTAACTCCCTCTGATTAGTTACATCCTCGTCTTTGACGGATAAATCATTTTTAAACGCCATAATCTGTTTATGACTTTGCTGTAAATCTCTTTTAAGTTCCATTCGCGATTGTTCAACTTCGCGTAGAGTTTTTTTCAACTCGCTACACTCCGTAGTAAGACTGGTTAGCGCGTCTTGAGAATCTAATTAATGCCAGTAAAAACACAATACTTACTTAATTAATTCTTACCTAAATCATTAATTACGCAAAATTAACTTACTAGTTAAAGTTTGCTTCAAATAATCGATAGTTTTATTCATCTCAATTTTATTGGCTTCGTAATTTTTTATCTTCATTCGTAACTCTTGACATTCTAAGGAGACATTTTCTCTTTCCAATTTTTCTTCTAGAAGCCATTTTTCATTAACGAGGCTTTCGCTTCTTATATTTTCGTGTTGCATCGTTACTGTAACAGACATTATTAACCACCCCGAGTTGCGAAATAGGGCAAAAATGATTTTGCAATACTCCGTGTGCTTTCCAATGTGCTAAGGTTGTACAGCAACCAACAACGACTAAGACTAAGGCTATACAGGGGCTCGCATACACTATAAAGTGACGAAAAGTGCCACATAAACTTGAGAAACGCAATTTTACCAGTCCCCTTCACGAATGAATTTATCCATGAAATCTCGTCCACTAACTTTTCGTGTGCATCACACTAACTAACTAACTGGGTATCAGCCTACCACCCTTTGTGTATTACATAACCACACGTAGTAAAAATTACCAGTCCCCTTCACGAATGAATTTATCCATGAAATCTCGTCCACTAACATTTCGCGTGCATCACACTAACTAACTAACTGGGTATCAGCCTACCACCCTTTGTGTATTACATAACCACACGTAGTAAAAATTACCAGTCCCCTTCACGATTGAATTTATCTATGAAATCACGTCCACTAACTTTTCGCGTGCATCACACTAACTAACTAACTGGGTATCAGCCTATAACCTTTGTGTATTACATAACCACACGTAGTAAAAACGTTACAAATTCACTTACATTCTTTATTCTGCCTCTCAGCTTGGGATAGAAGCAGTTTCAGTTCATCCCTCGTTTCTTCCAAATGCGTTACTTGACTTTTCAAAGTGACGCAACTCTTAGAGAAGTTATCTCTTTGACTTTGTAACTCTATTAACTGGTTGCGGAGATCTTTAAGATCTTTATTGTAAGCCGATCTTTAAATAACAACACTGTTAAAACAACCCCTAACCCCAAAGTTAAACTGCAAACAAACAAATAATTAATAAATAAACTTACACAGCGTTTTCTAACTCAGTTTTGGCATTTTCCAACTGAGATCTAATTTCATTTTGTAAATGTTTCTCTCTATCGATGACGTCTTGCGTTTTTTGGCGTTCCAGTTTAATTTCTTCGTCTTTTTCGTTCAATTCCTTTTTCAAGGAAGTTAATTTCTGTTCGAAAACGTTGTATTCTTTAGTGGAAAGCGATTCAATTTGTTTCTTTTCCATTTCCAATCGAATTAAACGTTCTTCCATGACATTAAGAGCGTTTTTTGCTTCTTTTTGGGTTATTTCCAATTCCTTTTCGTGGTTTTTAATAGTTTCATCCAATTTCTCTTCCCAAACGAGTTGGGAATTCGATTGTTCGGTGCGTAAACGGTTTTCGATTTCAACTTTTTCTTTCGTAAGTTTCTCTACCTCGTTCCTTCGTTTATCTTCCTCTTGTTTCAAACTCCTTTTAAACTCTTCTTGAAGCTCTTGAACTTTTTGACCTAAAAGCTCCTTCGTTTTCGTATGAACAGCTAAATCAACCTCCCTTTGTTTACTACTTTTACTAAGTTCGTCTGTCAATTAGTAACGAAAAATATTCCGAATTAAAAAAATCCAGACGAGATAAACTCTTTGAAAACAATTAATTAACTTTACCGACTAATGACGCTTCTTTGATACTAAGTTCATTTATTTCGTGTTCAAGTTCATCTTTTTTCTGTTCCAACGTGGCTACAGTTTGATTGCTCATATAAAGAGCAGTTTCCAATCGTTCTTTTTCATTTCGTAATGAATTGATCGTTTCTACGCATTCGTTTAATTCCGATTCCAAAGCACGATGTCGAACTTCGAGATCGGCTTTTTCCATCGCTAAGGCTTCTTTATCTCTCTCTAATCTTTGACAGGATTCGCGTAAAGACGTAACGTCTTTCTTAATTTCGACTAACTCTTCCGTTACAGTATCTTTCTGATGATTGGCCTAAAAATTTTAATTATTTATTTAAATTAATGTGTTAAAATTAATTAAAAATTAAAAACTAATTAACCATCGTTAGTAAGACTTCCAATTCCTCTTTTAATCTAAGTAGTTTATTATTTTCATTCTCTAATTGTTGACGTAAAATATCAGCTTGTTCCTGATTTTCTTGTAAATTAATAATTTTGGAGTTTTGTTCATTTTCCCTTTGTTCTAAATTAGAGATTTTAGCTTTTAATTTCTGTTTTTCGCGTTCGGATTCTGCTTTATCTCGATTTAGTTGAGTTTTTTCTTCTTTCAACTAAATTTGAATCAAATTAATTTAATTCTTTCACTCTCCCTTCATTAATTAATAACCAATTAAATTAACCAACCATGTTAATGTTGGTTAAGTTTTCGGCTTTTTCTCGACTTAAAAACTCATTTTCATTGCGAATACTTTGAAGTGTTTCGTTTAGGGATTCGTTCTCTTCACTAAAAACACGATTTTCGGATCGTAATTGACGATTTGTGGTTTCTAAACCTTCTATTCTTTTCTCTACATAAACGTCAGGCGTTAATTAAATTAATTAATGGTTAAAATAACCTACGTAGAAGCTAAGAATTAATTCTAGTAATTACCAAATTCAATTTTCTCTCTAAGTAACAAATCTTTCTCGAAAGAAATTCTATTCATTGAATTGGTGAAGCTACGAATTTCGCTGCTTTGTTTCATTCCCTCCTCATTAAGTTTAGAAACCCGTTGATTACTAAATTTAAATCAATTAGTTAAAACTAATCGTTTTAGAGGCGATATCTAAAACTAACCATGTTCTAAGTTCACTCTCTAAATGTTTCTCTTGAAATTTCAACGTATCTCTTTCCGATAAAACGTTCTCTAACTTTTCCTGATTCTCACGCAACTTCGCGTACAATCTATCATTTTCCGCGTTCAGTGTTTCAACTTGTTCATTCAAAATTTGTCTCGTATGTTCAAGCAAACTCCGTTCGCTTCCCGTTTCATCTAAAGCCGATCTTATTCTATCTTTATCTCTCATAGAATTTTGAATTTCTTGAACGCTAAGTACGACAACGGTTAATGTTAGGTTAATTAACATTAAACGAAGGCGAAGAGATATTAAATGTTAAAATTACACTAATTCAATCCTGGATGAAAGCTGCGTATTTTTTCTTTGCGCATTACGTTTTTCCTCCTCACATTCTTCTAAGGCTTTTTTGTGCGCTTTTATTTGTTCTTGGGTCGAAGCTAATTTTGTTCCGAGCTCCTTTTATTATAGTAATTAATTTTAATTTAAGTTTAAAGTCAGCGCGCTAAAATCTACTAAATTATTACTTCAAGTTGAATTTTTTTCTTTCTCAAAGCGGCGTTAACAGCCGATAAAGTAGTTTCCCCCAATATTGATACGTTAAATAATGTATCTGACGTTCTTGGCACTAAGGCGTTACTGATATTTAACGAAAATTAATGTTAATTAACCGTTGAAATAGTTTTAATTGGAAAATAAAGCCAAGGATGCTTACGCAATCTGAGAGAAATCGGTGGGCCCGCTAACTGTGGAACGACCCAGGGCCGGTGGGAAGCTAGAAATGGGGGAGGAATACTCGGAAAAATGGCGGGCGGTCTACGTCAGACGAATCAGGAAGAACGTCCGCCTTTTTTCCGAGTATTCCTCCCCCATTTCTAGCTTCCCACCGGCCCTGGGTCGTTCCACAGTTAGCTGTAGACCGCCCGCCATTTTTCCGAGTATTCCTCCCCCATTTCTAGCTTCCCACCGGCCCTGGGTCGTTCCACAGTTAGCTGTAGACCGCCCGCCATTTTTCCGAGTATTCCTCCCCCATTTCTAGCTTCCCACCGGCCCTGGGTCGTTCCACAGTTAGCTATAGACCGCCCGCCATTTTTCCGAGTATTTCTCCCCCATTTCTAGCTTCCCACCGGCCCTGGGTCGTTCCACAGTTAGCTATAGACCGCCCGCCATTTTTCCGAGTATTCCTCCCCCATTTCTAGCTTCCCACCGGCCCTGGGTCGTTCCACAGTTAGCTGTAGACCGCCCGCCATTTTTCCGAGTATTCCTCCCCCATTTCTAGCTTCCCACCGGCCCTGGGTCGTTCCACAGTTAGCGGGCCCACCGATTTCACTCAAATTCCAACCATCATCCTTGATAAAGCTAACCTAGGCGTAGAAGTGTTTGATTCGGACGAATCTGTATTTGTACTTGAAAGAATATGCCTAAGTTGTTGCGAATGTATTTGTTGGTCAGAATCGTCAATTATAAGTTGCGCAATTGATCTAAGAACGCCAGTAGCGTAACTTAGATCTTGTTTCAACTTCGCGGAAGCCGGACTTTCAATTGGTTCCGATCTTAAACCTTCCAGAGTTTCCACCGTTTTATTCAAAGCGGTGATAACCTTATCTTTTTCTTCTATTAGAGATTTTTTTCGTTCATTTTGTAAAGTTAAATCTCTAATTCTGTTAATTAATTAATTATTAATTAAAAAGCAATTAATTAATTAATGGTTTTCGCTAATTTTAAGGGATTATCGCGTACTTTTCGACTAATTCATCCTTTTCTACGTTAAATTTGTGCTTCAAATTAGCGTTTTCGTGCGTTTTTCTTTGTATTTCCCAACTTGCCGGATCCGTCACCTTTTTTAATAATTTGACAAAAATCCGGTTTTTATTTTAATTTTTGAGGTTTTTCTAAACTTTAATATTAATTTCGGGTCATTAACCTGTAAAGGGGCATTAGCGTAAAGGGTGAAACAGGCGTTTGTGGCGTTGTGAGTCGTTTGTCTCAGGTGGGTTCTCAAGGAACCTAAATCTCTTTCAGTTAGGGTTCGAAGTTCGGAGAAGTCTTGTCGAAATTGCATGATGTGATGCCAAAGGGTTAAAAGTTGATGATGTTCTTTGGTGAAGTATTCGTTAAAGGATTGTTCCTCTTCCCGCCATTGACTCTCTTTCTCGTCTAGTTCTTGACGCGTTTTTTGCCATTCTCGCGTCAGACGGTGGATGTCAGAGGTTAAAACCTGATTGGCGTTCGTGGCAACTTCGAGTTGTTCTCTTAGAATTGAGTTAACTTCCGTTAAAGATTTTGATCTATGTAAAGTCGAAAGAAAATAAAGAATAATAAAATTTTTTTTTTAGAAACAAACAAGAATAATTAATAATTATCGAAAACAAACAACAATAACAATTATCAAAATACATAAACAATAATAAAAACAAAAAAATAAATAATAAAAACAAAAAAATAAATAATAAAAACAAAAAAATAAATAATAAAAACAAAAAAATAAATAATAAAAACAAAAATAATAAATAATAAAAACGTAAACAATAACAGTAATTATTAAAAACAAACAATAATAATTTTTAAAAAACATAAAAAATAATAATTTTTAAAAAACAAACAATAATTTTTAAAAAACAAACAATAATTTTTAAAAAACATAAAAAATAATAATTTTTAAAAAATAAATAATAATTAAAAAACAAAAAATAATAATTTTTAAAAAACAAACAATAATTTTTAAAAAACATAAAAAATAATAATTTTTAAAAAATAAATAATAATATTTAAAAAAACAAAAAATAATAATTTTTGAAAAAATAAAAAATAATAGTTTTTAAAAAACAAAAAATAATAATTTTTAAAAAACAAACAATAACGGTAATTATTCAAAAACACAAATAATAAGAATTATTAAAAAAACAGACGATAATATTTATTCTAAAACTAATCTTAATTAATGAATACCTATTTCTTTCTTCGACTAACTGAACTGTGACATTCTCATAATCGGTGCCAAATACATTGGAAGGAGAGGCATCTTTTTCATCCAACGACATTTTAAGTTCTAACTTTGATCTTTCAGAATGTTCCCTCTCAACTAAGGCGCACTTTTCGCGATATTCCTCAACCTGTTTAATAATAAGTGTTTTTTGAACGTTTTAAATTAATTAGGGAAATAAAAATTTAAATATTTAAATATTTATAAGTAAGGAGAAATTTATGAACGGTCCCTAGTCATAAAATTAAAGGGAAGGAAACTATGGTATGACAAATATAAAAAAAATCTGGGCTATTGCAGACACCAAAAACGTATAGGGTAATATTCCCTTTAAATGTAATTTTTTTTCTTTCGAGACTATACTTTGTTATGGGGGGTCATACATAAAGGATTCACTTGGGGTTATTGCAGTAAGCTAATGCTTTAATATTACGTTTAAGTGTATTTTTTATTTTAAAGCCGTTTGTTGTGGGCCTAAAGTATATGGACCCGAGGTAATGTTCCCTTTAAGCATAAATTTAAAGGCGTTTTTCGTGGGATCATTCATGAAGTTAGTACTTTATTGCAATAAAAAAAACGTAAGAGGGGGAGGAGTAAGGTAGGACTTTTCAAATTTAAAGCTTCCAGGTAAAAACCGCATGGGGTAGTTGGGGTCCGTCCGGGAAGACCCTTGGGGTTTGGTTTTGGTTGAGAGAAAGAAAGGGGGGGAGCATAAAAGTCTCCAAGATGGGCAGAAGGGGGGGAGGCATTCCAGTCTCGGAGAAGAGAAGATGGACAGAGAGATAAGGGCCTCGTTTTACTCCTTCCTTAAATAAATAAATAGGCAAGCATTTTGCAGTTTTGCACTTCAATGAAAAGGTTCGTTTTTTTTACATCCAAAGATTCCGAGATCTTAGTAAATATTAATTCCGAGAACCAAGTAATTATTACTAAATATTAATTCAGAAATCAAGGTAAATATTACTAAAAATAATTGTGACAACAAGAAGGCGTTAGTCCCTCGTTCAGGTAATTTTTTTTACGTTTAAGATGGTCGTTGTGGGGTCATTCATAAAGAGAACCCTACCCGGCAATCAATACAATTATTTTTAAGTTAAAAACGTTTTATTGTGGGGGTCATTCATAAAGAAAATACTTAAGGCGCCCGCATAAACAAAAAAAGACCCTTAAATATTATCGTAATTTTAAGTTCCAACAAGTGTTTATATTATTAATCAAGCACATGTACCTGAAACTGTCTATTTGGGGTCATTCATAAAGAGAACCCTTCCCGGCAATCAATACAATTTTTGTTTTAAGTTAAAAACGTTGTTGTTGGGGTCATTCATAAAGAAAACACTTAAGGCACCCACAAAAAAGACCCTTAAATATTATCGTAATTTTAAGTTCCAACAAGTGTTTATATTATTAATCAAGCACATGTACCTGAAACTGTCTATTTGGGGTCATTCATAAAGAGAACCCTTCCCGGCAATCAATACAAATTTTTTTTAAGTTAAAAACGTCTGTTGTGGGGGTCATTCATAAAGAAAACACTTAAGGCACCCACAAAAAAGACCCTTAAATATTATCGGAATTTTAAGTTCCAACAAGTGTTTATATTATTAATCAAGCACATGTACCTGAAACTGTCTATTTGGGGTCATTCATAAAGAGAACCCTTCCCGGCAATCAATACAATTTTTTTTTAAGTTAAAAACGTTGTTGTTGGGGTCATTCATAAAGAAAACACTTAAGGCGCCCACAGAAAACAAAAAACCCTTAAATATCGTAATTTTAAGTTCCAACAAGTGTTTATATTATTAATCAAGCACATGTACCTGAAACTGTCTATTTGAAATCTCAGTATTCCAAATATTCACTCTTTCACGTACACTCAAAGTGTAAAAAGTTTCCATCAGATGTGGAACTCATGTCATGTCACAAAAATGTTAATCTCCACAAAATAAACTACATTTAAAGTGTTCAATCATTTCTAACAAGTGAATCTGAATGAGCTTCTCCCTTATCATCAGATGGGTTGGAACCTTCTCTTGTACCCCCCCCCCCCCGGTCCCCTCGCGACCCCCACCCACCCCCTAGCCCTGGTTCCCATGGTGATGTTACAGAAACAAGAACTTGATATGAGGAACTTTTGTGAAGAATGATTATTAAGGCGGGTTTTTTAAGAAAGCTAGGCCAGGGGAAAAATGGGAAACCATAATTTCAGACTCCGTGTTTGTTATTAGAGTAAGAAGACTGTAATTTTGATGTATTGTCGCCTTCCTAGCTTAGTTTTGGGATTTATTCCAAAAGAAATCGATAACTTTTGGTTGTGGGTCAAGGAAAAATGTACCTTCTAATATTCAACTACATCTTTTCAAAAAGATCTTGTGTATTCATAAGATATAATCAAATTTTTTGGATTTTAATTTAAATTAATTAATGCTCTTTACAAATTAAGGAGCAAGAAATAATTTGATTTCTGTTATGTAAGGGTTTAAACAGCACAATTTCGCTCACCTTTTGTTGTAGACCTTGAATAACTTTGGCTTGTTTGCTTTGTTCTTGGTGACATTGAGCTAATCTGTCCCGACAATGACTTAACTCGTCTACCAGTTCATTTTTCCATTCTATCTTATGGCGATTTAATTCAAGCTGGTAATTGTCATCAGATTCAAGCTCGTCAATTTGGAGTTGTAAAACCTCCTCCAGCTACGTGGGATGAATTTTTGGAGCTAGATTAATAAATAAGGCCACGAGCTATCTCTGATTCAACATCAACAAACGAACCCTTTTGCTAAGAAGTTGATATTTGACACCAATTTCATTCTTTTCCACCTGACTCGATTCAAGCAAAACTAGTATACGTCGAAGTTCTTCCTTTAATACCTCGTTTTCTTCCTAATAAGAGTTTTATTTCATGCATTTACGTGTCTTTAATTAACAATTATCGCAGGCTGATGCTTCAATTCAAAAACTATGGACAGGACAAAACTCTTGCTAAGCCTTTGTTACTATAGTAAATAACTCGTTCAACTCATGCATCATACCAATATTATTTAATTAATTTCACTAGTTTTAAAATGTCTCGTTAATTTAATCAAGATTATATTTACTATACTTTGTAAAAATCAGTATTATTCGACATTTCGGCAAATTAAAGGCAGCCCCGCACATTGAAAATGGACATTTGAAAAAAAAACATTCAACTTGGCTTGGGGTCAAGGAAGGGTCACGACGTTAAAGCACAGAATCAATGAACACGTGATTTCTAAGCGGGGAATTCAAAATTGATTTTTTGGTGTTAACAGGAGTTTAAATTTTAATTAAAATGGATCATTATAAATCTAAAATGCCAGATAGCGAAATAGAATGTTTACTTTTTAGCGAATTTCATCCTACAGCGGGGCCAAAAATAACATACCAGGTAATACCTAGGCCTTGGTCTGTCAAAAAGGTAATCGGAAAACGAAACATTTTATTAAATCTGTTGGTAATTAAATTAGGTTCCTAAAGAATGTGTTACCAAAGAAATGTTCGACGCTTTAAGCGTTTATATAATCCCTAAACCGGAACTTAGGGGAAAACTCATGGCGGTGTAAGTTTGTGTTAGAAGTTAGGCCTACATGAGGGCTATAGGTTAATTAATGTTTCCCATTGTAGAAATGCTTTAGGTTATAAAATAATCGGGTATCCCGTTCTCATAAATGACCGCAAATACCTCAGAAATCAGCTCATTTTTAACCTATGCTTTGTATGCAAAGATTTTAAGAAAACTGTTCAATATGAACCTTTGGTTAGGAAACTCAGCAACTACCTTGTAACCCTTGAGGTATAATAACATAAAAAACGAACTTAATTATTCCCAAATTAATATAATTAATTAATATAATAAAAGTTGGAATGTAATTTCCTGTCAAATGAAGAGAAAAAATCGCGACTTCCTGACATTATGACCAAAATATGTCATGATTTAAATAAAAAAGGACGTTGCTCTATATCAATAGGTATAACACCCCCCCCCCCCTGGGCGTAAAATTTGAGCCTAATTGCGTCGTTCAAACTGCACAGATGACTCAAACACGATTCATTTAAAAGTAGTAAGGGTTCATCATGACCCTTTGGAAGTTTCTGACCACGATGTTCCAGTTTTTATTGAAAATAGAACGTCTTTATTACCTAGTCAATGGGATCTGACTACTCAACAGGTAATGTAACATTTTAATTTAGATTAGATTTCGTTTTACGTTTTCAGGAAAGATGATGAAATTAATTATTTATTGTCGAGAATTAAGGTCGTTAACAATTTGTGTCTTTTTTCTCCCCCTTTCAAAATTTTTTTATTCAATGATTGCCTAGTGGGATTTAACAGCTTCGGAGGTACGTTATCCGCTTTCCTTTGAAGCACCCTGGGTTTTCTTAGCATTTTGCACTTCCCTTGTAGATTAAAATATTATTAGATAATTAAGCGCTAATATTTATAGTTATTAATAAATCTGTTTCTTTTCTACGTGGAATGGTGGTGTTTTAACATTATGTTAAGTATATTATACCTCTACATCTTAAAATAATTTTTTCTATACTAAAACCCCAAAGATACTACCTTATGTTGATGGATTCCGACACGTGGCTCGAATAGCGGCCGAAGCTGAAGTAGAAGTTAGCCTAGTTAAAGCTTGCGTACAAAATATGGTGTAAGAATAACCTCCTTCCCCAACTTCCCAAGATGGTGCCATGATCCCGGGATTAGTGGCGGATTTAGGCCTTTGCAATTAGCTAAGCAGATTCCGACGCCATCTTGGGATACTACGAACTCCTCCCCAACTTCCCAAGATGGTGCCATGATCCCGGGATTAGTGGCGGATTTAGGCCTTTGCAATTAGCTAAGCAGATTCCGACGCCATCTTGGGATACTACGAACTCCTCCCCAACTTCCCAAGATGGTGCCATGATCCCGGGATTGGTAGCGGATTTAGGCCTTTGCAATTAGCTAAGCAGATTCCGACGCCATCTTGGGATACTACGAACTCCTCCCCAACTTCCCAAGATGGTGCCATGATCCCGGGATTGGTGGCGGATTTAGGCCTTTGCAATAAGCAGAATTCGACGCCATCTTGGGATACTACAAACTCCTCCCCAACTTCCCAAGATGGTGCCATGATCCCGGGATTGGTAGCGGATTTAGGCCTTTGCAATTAGCTAAGCAGATTCCGACGCCATCTTGGGATACTACGATTGTCTATCCCCCACCCTTAACTTATAAAACTTTATAATTTAGATATTACGGTGTGGTTTCTATAATCCCCATCTTTCAATACGCCAATGTTTATATGCCAACCTATGAAATAAATGAATTGGCGACAAACGCGTCTCTTAGAGAAGCTGCCCTAAAATTTGTAGCCAAAGAAGGCCGCCCGGCGCCTACATTTCGTAGCGTCTTTACTCTTTACTGTGGTTTAAGTCCAGGAACAACAGTTAGAGATCTTTGTACACGATATAATCCTCATACTCTAGGGGTTGATGAAAGGTAACACAATAGGCCAAACAAAGGACCCCCCGAAAAAAACATAACTAACAAGAGTTTTTAATGTTAATCTATAGGAAATTAATTCAATTTGGGCTTCTGAAGGGTTTAATACGTCGTCTTGAAAAGTTCCCCGTCCTTTTAAACCCAAATGACGTCATAGGCAAACATAAGAACACATTGGAGAAATATTTCACTGGAACATACAGTTATGATGAAATATGTTGCAAAACGGGACTAAGCTATATTGAACTGGATGAAATTATTGAACATGATTCAAATGTTGTACTTTGTTGGAAATAAAAATAATTATTTTTAACTTCTGGAAACTTTAATCATGTAATAAAAGTTCTGTTTAATATGATATTAAAATTCTTTAATTAATTATATAAGCAGTAATACAATAAAACCTGATTACAAAATTAGGCTTAGCAAGGATGATGGGGGAGGATGCGTAATCGGAGAGAAATAGGCGCGCTAACTGTGGAACAGTTCTGGTCCGGTGGGACGCCAAAAATGGGGATTAGGAATACTCGGAAAAATGGCCGACAAATCACGTGGACCGCCCGCCATTTTCCCGAGTATTCCTCCCCCATTTCTAGCGTCCCACCGGACCTTAACTGTTCCACAGTTCGCGCGCCTAGCGATACAATATCAGATCATGTTACTATAAGCCCTATTTCTTCAGGAAATCTGGAAAAAACATGTTAAATTGCTACAACTGCTACATCTTACTCACAATCTAAAGACTTTCTACATTAATTTAATTACACCAAGTTTCAGATACTTTTATCATTATCATTTAGCAACAATTAATAAAAATGCTGAAACAATTAATCGATTGAGACTAAAACTACGCCTGATTTTGGCCCCATTTTAAGTAGTCCACTTTAGTAGCTGCCACATATTCGTCAACCAGTTCTTGTACAACCTCTCTCGAACTATCTAATTCGTCTAAATTATCCTGAAACATTGGTTCTTTCTTAAATTGCTCCAAAAAGGCTTCGCGTTTACGCAGTTTATCATATTGGTTCAGAGTTCTTTCGAATAACTGTTTTTTGGAAAAGAGAAACATTAAGTTTCTCTCTTTTAAATGTTTAAATAGCACTTAATCTTACATTAGAAATGCTGGTATGATTGGCAAGCATAAGGCCGCTAACTCTATGAGCTGTTTGAATGTAAGGTGATTTTCGGGAAAGTGCAACTTGGATACTAGCGGGACCCCATGGAATAAATTGCGCCAATTTACGTTCTCTAATACGTTGCAGGCTTTTGTGAACCTTAATTCCAAAAGTCCCCGATAAATGACTCCATGCAATTCAGTGGTGTGCGAGTCCCGTTTTTTCGGTTTCGAGCCGAGTCCGAGTATCGAAACTAATTTCTTATCGAGTATCGAGCCGAGTCTCAAAAATACTTTCGAGTATCGAGTATTTAGATAGGTCCCAAATTTTGTTTGTTCTTTCGAGTAATTATCGAGTCTCAAATATTGACTTGTCGAGTAGCAATTTTGTAAATTTCTTGAAAATAATGAAGATGTTCAATTATCTAACATCTAACTAGTTCAAAAAGATTGTTAGTGATCAATTAAACATTGAACTGGTGATTTTCAAAATAAATGATCATGAACTCATCGTCTGCTATAGTTGTAAGCCTCGGACTCGAGTATTTGTCGGAGTATTTAAAATGTTAAAAAGCTACTCGAATCTGTCTCGAGTATCTCAATGTGTTGTTATCGATACTCGAACCGAGTACTCGCACACCCCTGCTCCAATTGCTCTACTACTGTCTGATCTCCGAGCTACTTACTTGAGTAGGGTCAACTTCCCCTTGAATAATATTAAGAATACTAATGTAGCAATGACTGGCGTTCCTTTCGTGAGTTGTTGAGACCATCATATTCTTGGGTTGCAATAATCTCCTCATAACATCGAGAACGGTAGTTCTACGTATGTTAGCTACTTCCTGATCAGTTGTTAAAGGCGTGTAACCAGTCATAAGGAAATGCAGGCGAGGTGTGGGGATTAAGGGAGCTATTAAACCAATTAAATCGTTGTTCATGTAGCTGGGGTATCGAAGTGTCGCTGTACTAACAGACATTATTGTTGAAACCTTTGGTGGTTGGTTTTGAATTAATAAAGGGTTAGGGTTCAACTTTTAACAACAAAGGCTTAATTAGTGAGGGGACCTTACTTACCAACATGTTAATTTGAGCGAAACTGGGGTTATGAATATGTAATCGATCCGATGCTATTCGATTTAGAGCCGTATTATCTAAAACCACGACGCAATCAGAGTTTTGAATTAATCTTTTTAATGTTAAGAGTGAATTGTAAGGCTGGACAACTACGTCACTCATTTCATCTTGGTTAGGGAAGACTGAATAGGTTTCAATAAGTTTCTTGGGAAACCTAATTTTGAATCAATTTAGTGTCCAAATTGAATTTAAATCAAGCCTAACACGTACCTATCATTAAGTCTTTCAAGTATGTAAGAACCCATTCCCGATCCAGTACCACCAGCGATAGAGTGACAAAGAACGAAGCCTTCTAAACTATCGCTACCATCAGCTTCCCTGTCTATTATGTCAAAGATTTCTTCATAGAGACGTTCACCCTTTTTTTTTTTTTAAAAAAATTTAAAGTTCCCATACCCATAAAGCATTGCAAAGATCGCTTATGAAATGAAATGAAATGAAATGAAATGCATTGCCTACCTGACTATAACCAACTGCCCAATTATTGCCAGCACCACCTCCTGCTTTTGAAAGATAGATGTTTTCTGGGTTGTATAACTTGGAATAAGGGGAAGACATGATACTGTGGATGACCCTGGGTTCCAAATCCAGTAAAACAGCGCGCGGAATGTAATGTTCATCATCAGCTTGATAGAAAAACACGTCTTTCCGATCACTGCCTTCTGTTGCATATTCTTCCAAAACACCATCTGTAGATGATCATAGGCCTAAATTAATTTCGATAATTGGAAATATTATAATTTTAATATACCTGGATTAATTCCATGTTCAGCGCAAAGTTTTTTCCAAAATTCGAAGCCAACTGCGAAAATAAGCTATCATTATAAGAAGCCATGCACGACTTTTCCCGCCAAAATCATCGTAAGCCTTGGTTTGTTAAAAAGAGAACAAAACTTACTTTGATTCCCACACTGCCCCAACTGGAGCATAATCATTTCTCTCGGCATTTTGACGAATTAAAACTAATTCTAATTAGTTTACTAACCACAATTAATAAACAAAGCCAAACCGAATGAGTTCATACAATTTCGGTGATCGCAAACGTCAACTGTCAAATGTAAACACACCGCGCTTACCGGATAGAAGGTTCAACCGCTCAATTTGGCTACTTTAGAATCGGAAAGGCTGTTTCTTAGTTTCAGTAGACACAGGCTGGAGCGTCATGGTTGGGCGGTTATGCGACTTTTGGGCTAGATTCAAAATTATCTTTAATTGAAAATATTTCAACCAATCAGAGAATTTGTAAAATTGTAACATATTTTGAATTAGAGGAAAAATAGATCGCAATCGCATTTTGGACTTAAAATTTTGGAAATTTATTAACCATAAAATTTAACATTTCACGTACAATCAATAATTTAGAAAGACTTCATAATGTAAATAGGTTAAAAAACTAGGGTGACAATACTTTTTTCACCATCCACAAATAATAATAAAAGAATACTTTTATCTAGGGCCTTGGCCACCAAGAAAAAAAACAAAATAAGACTAGAAAGAGCTAAATAAAATTTACATATTTGAGAAAAGCATTTAACAAAGAGTTTAACGAGGAACCCATCCATATCCTCTAACGATATTCTTCATACAATGGAAAACAATATTTTTAAAGTTAAATCATCATTAAGGGAAACGGTGTAGTTTCATATTCATAAACAACGCTAAAGAACCAGTTTAAAAGCTTCTCTTCTTATAGTTTTACATCTATCACGTAGAGAATAGGGTTCAGATTCTCGCATTACATGAATATAACGTTTAAAAAAAAAAATTGAATAAAGCTTTCTTTTAAGACTATCAAGTCCGTAAAATTAGTGATTTTGGTTGAAAAACCAACACCCTTAACCCTTTGATCATGATCTACCAAGGTTTACACCATGTGTGCTAAGCCTAACTTTGTAACTGTCCTTATATACCAAATAGTGGGTACAAAGGTCAAGGTCACTAAAGGAAGACGACGTCCTACCGTGGCGCCATCTAGTCGGTACAGTTTTAGGTTTTTCTTTTAATATTTTGTTCAAAAACTAAATTTTTCATTCAATTTTGGTGAAAATTTGTTCGAAACACGTGATTTAAAAGGAAAAAAAACATAAACGTAACCTTTCTCTATACTTTTCCTTCAAAAATTTATCTAATCTTTGGCTAATCTAAGATTTTTCGAGCTAAAACTTGAGCCACCCATTTATTTATTTATTTTTTTTTTTTTCAAAATACCAAAACCACAAACATTACGCAAATATCACGTTTCTAACCTTTTAAAAAGTGCGCAGAAACCGAAATAAAAAGAAAAAGGAACCAGAATGAATTATCACACTAAATAAATAAAAATAAAAAAAAACTGGAAATGAATAATTTTCAAAGTTTCAAAAATAAAATTAAATAGTTTAAATATTAATACAAGTTATTTAGAATAATTATTTACAGGGATCACGCTATTTTGCTATTTTTAAAACCCCCATGTATTATTTTTAACGGATGGAAAAAGCTTTAGGTTTAAAGTTTGAATAAATTAAAAAATATTACATTTTTTTTCTTTTGTGTTGTTTGTGTGGTTGTTTTTTTGTTGCGAGAAAAATCACAGGCCTACCTAGGACATATTATATATCTTTTTGTTTTTTTCTCTCAAAAAAACCTATAAATACATTTTGGCAAAGAGTATTGGTATAGCTTATAATTCTTCTCTATTCTTACATGAGCGGCCGCTATCCAAAGACACCACCATTCTGCTGAGCTACTGGAATCACTTTCACGGAAGATACCTCAAATGAGATTTGCTGCATGTTATCTAAATTTGTGGTGCTTTTCTTGGAAGGAAATTTCTTGTGACGCTGTTGCTTTTGAAAGTGGCTTATTAGACCAGCGGGAGGCCTAATTAATTAATTACCCAAAACAAAGTTTTAATTTCGATGACGGGAGCGACGGGAGGGGGGTAGGGGTAGAGAGAGAGAGAGGGACAACTTGTTTTCCACTAACTTTTATTTTAATCCTAATTTAATTGGCTTCACTCCACTAAAACGTCGTTAAACAACAACAAAAAATACTTACTGTCTTTGCCACTTTCCAGTGGAAGGATTGAAAAACCCTTTTGGCAAAGGATTTTCACCTCTTAACCTCCGTTGATGATTTCTACCATTGGCATGCTGAGCTGCTTGAATAACGGAGGTGAAAGCTACATCGCATAGTTTGCAATATTCCTCTTCTAGACGGTGTTTTTTGTTACTTGGCTGAATTCAGATTCAGAGGGGGGGGGGAAGAATAAAGAATAAACCTAAGAACAATAAACCAAGAGTACTAAGGACTATACAAATACGCATGGATCCAAGATGGCCGCCACGACATCATCCACCCCAGATATGTTGACACCCTATATACCTTTATCCAACTTTCCAGCAGGCTATGAAGGGGAAATGACCCATATCTGGGGTGGATGATGTCATGGCGGCCATCTTGGATCCATGCGTATTTGTATAGTCCTTACTACTACCAAGGTGTGTGGGCGCCTACCTCAGTTTTATTGTTATTAGGAGGGGGTGGGCCTTTAAAACCCTTCTTTTCTCTGAGTCTCTCCAAGTAAAAACGAACTTTTTTAGCGTGATTTTTGCCTTGATAGTGCGATGACGCTTGTAAGGGACTATTGAATTTGGCTTCGCACAAAAGGCAGAGCAAAGGCTTGGTCATTTCAGGAGGAACGGTTAAAGTTTCAATTGATTCTTCATTATCATTTGGTTTGGAGGAGGTTTTTTCCACCGCTTCACCACTAATTCCTACCTATTATTTTTAAGTATAAGTCTATAAAAAACGTTTCAGGGGTTGTTAATGTTAAATAGTAAAATTTGAAATACATTGGACTGATCGTTTTTAACTATGTTGGGAGCTGCGCTTGTTTCGGAAGAAGAAGAAGAAGAAGAAGAAGAAGAAGTATCACTAGTACCATTGAGGTTACTTAATTTGTTCGCTTCAATAGCGGGCTCGTTTTCTTTACTGGACTCCAAAACTTTTTGCTTCTTATTAGTGGTGGTGGTGGTTTTTGTGCCATTTATTTCTATTTTTCGTTGTTTAAAAGAACATTTGGTTCTGGGGTTTTTTGTTTGGGGGATGTAGGGTGGTAATATTCACCTGAAATGACTCTCTTATTGAGACTGATCACTTTGGCAGTGGTTATGTCACCAATTTGAGAGCTGGCAGGAATCGGGAAAGGTAGGAATGATTTCCTGACAAGTTTCCCGGCTCTTATCATGACGCTTCGATGCATAGTGTGGTGATGAGGGTGGCATTGAGGAGCCGCCGCGGCCAAGGATATAGAAAACTGAGGAGGAATAGGAGGAGGAAAAGGGTGTGGAGGAGGAAAAGGATGGCAACGAAAGCCTGGTAAGGGCGCTAAGGGAGGAAGGGGACCAGCCCCTCCCATCAGGGGAATGTGAGGTGGTAACAGAAATGGTCCATTTCCAAAGAGACCCCCTGGACGCCTTATTACTGAAAATTCATTCATTACAGTCACTTAAGAAATCACTCTTTCGTTTTTGTGGACCATTTCAAAGCTAGGGTTCATAGATATAATATTTCAGTAACTTAACTTAAATAAGATTATTTAAGTTAAAATTAATTGGCCTCAATTTACGGAACAAAAGAAGAATAAACAAATGAGACCGAGGGGACAAATACTAAACACAGTGATCTCTCAATCAACAACTCTGTTCCATTGCTTTTCTAGACCATTTCAAAGCTAGGGTTCATAGATATAATATTTCAGTAACTAAACTTAAATAAGATTATTTAAGTTAAACTTAATTGGCCTCAATTTACGAAACAAAATTAGAATAAACAAATTGGACCGAGGGGACAAATACTAAATACAGTGATCTCTCAAGACTCAAATCAACAACTCTGTTGCTTCTCTAGACCATTTCAAAGCTAGGGTTCATAGATATAATATTTCAGTAACTAAACTTAAATAAGATTATTTAAGTTATAATTAATTGGCCTCAATTTACGAAACAAAAGAAGAATAACAAATAAGACCGAGGGGCCAACTACTAAAGAAGATGATCTCAAATAAACAACTCTGGAGTCTGTTGCTTCTCTGGACCATTTCTAAGCTAAGTTTTATAGTGACAAATTTTCAGTAACTATACTTAAATAGGCGTAATTAAGTTAAAAATTAATAGGCCTCAATTAACGCGACAAAAGAAATTAATAAAGGCAACAAACACGGCCGGTCGGCCACTGAGTCAGAGTAGCTGACCATTGTTAAGCCTTGTCTACTGTCAAACCCGGCTTCATTTCAAAGATTTTACGAAACGACCACGAAAATAAATTGAATTCAAGGCTTACCTGGACCTCTCATGTCTTCTTTTAATGAGTTATATTATCCAACAAACATAATAAAACAATAAATTAACAAAATATCACATTGCCAACATAATTTTTGCAATATAACAATGGCACAGTTTGCCACTGTCCCACGAAATGTAAAGTAAACCCGACAAGACAGAGAAGCCGGCCTATGCTTTTTTCCTCAGAAACGTCAAATGAATGACGTAAGAGGACCGTTCAATTTAACCAATCAGAAGACGGGATTACGAAACACGTGCTGTATATTGTCCAATTAGAATCGTGGAAATCCTGAGCCAATATAGAAACTTAGAAAGCAAAACAAGAAAGAGGTCGATGGATATCTTGTCAATGTCTGTCCATTTTTCTGAAAGAAATACACACTTTTGAAATAACGAAATAATTTAATTAAATTATCACATTTTATTCGGGTTTTTAAATTTATTTTCAATAATTTTTCATCAATGCTTTTCCGTGTTGTTTTTCATTTTGTTTTTGGTTTTATTTTTTAAAAGGCAGTGGTTTGCTTGTTTTTTTAAAATGTATTTTTATTTTTTTTCCTACTGACAAACATTTCACATAATGTTATGTTAATTGGCATGGCGTATAATCTTCCCATATGTGATAATTACATTTCGTTTAATTTGAATATACTGCCGGAATAAAAATTAGTAAATACCGCACAAAAAAACAAACAAAAAAACAAACAAACACGAATAAACAAATTAAAATAAAATTAAAAAAAATGTTTGTACTTTTCTCCTACCATTATGTAACATAACATAATAAAAATAGGAATTATTTTTGATTACGATTATAATGCATACATGTTTTTTTTAAAGGGAAGACTACCTTCTATCATTTGTGTATAAAATGGGGGGGGGGAACCAAAATAAGCCTCCCCCCTCTAAAGCTATTAAAAAAAAATGTAAAACATAGCCCCCCCTCCCCCGTTTTTATATTTATATGGGGGAGGGGGATCTTCCCTTTATACTTACTGATGAACACTACCACTAATTACAATTACAACGCACATAATTACCAATTTCCATGGATGGTTGTTTATGGGTAAAAAAAACTGTAATTACTCCTAACCCTAATTAGTGTCTAAATTTAATTTAACAATGAGATCAGAAGAATTTTTATATAAAAAGTTTTTTTTCTTCAAAATTTAAATATTCAAATGAAGATAATTGTGAGATTGTTTTTGAATTTTGACGATCAGTTTTTACAGTTTTGTTTATGTTAATTAATAAGTTGTATAATTGATTATCACAGAACCGTGTAGTGCGTGTTTAAACTAGCTTCTTAAACACGACTGTCACTACAACAGCTTCATTTTTTTATATTTCTAAAAACTAAAAAATTAAATTATCTTTTTTTTTTTTTAGTTTTTTTTTCAGGTTGTTTATGAAAAATGCTAAAAAAAAATTGAATCTGACCAAATACAAATGGAAAATGCGTGGCAGTGTAAACTTGTGTAGGATTTTTTAGAAAAAATTCGAATTTTCTTTATTAGATCACAGTTTAAAATGATTATTTTCCGTTTAAAGGGAGTATGTCCCTGATTCACCCCGTTTATTCAAGATCTACTTCCCTTTTTCGAAAGAGGGTATTCAGAAC
>JAEQBA010003226.1:0-25284 GCA_019434445.1 Phalangium opilio
CTTCAAACCTTTTGTTGTTTTTTTTTGGATTTAATTTATTTCACTGCACCTTTTTACTCGTGATTTAATGAGATTGCTGCACGAGTATCTTCTATTAATAGAAACAAGGCTACGTTTAATAATTCACGGCAAACGGAATGAATTAAGAGTTTCCCATTTTCGGTATCTGTGTATCATTCTTACATATTGAATAATTAATCCACCTCTCCTCTCACAACTCGTAATGCAGACTCTCGTAAAATTCCCCTGGAATACTAACTTATTTGTAGTAACTTAAAAGCGTTCCTGAACGATAAAATTATGCATGATAAATTTCTTGAAGGGATGACTTCTAGTTTTTTTTCTTTTCTTCTTCTTCTTTCTGCATCTTTAATTAACTTTTGCAATTATAGAATATTAAGCAATCTTTAACGAGGATCTTTGTAACGTTACATGCATTAATACATACGAGGGTTGAATTTACCTTCATCTCTCTATTTTAGGAGATTTCTAGAGCTTCTATTTTCGGATTTTATTATAAAAAATTTAGAATATTTAAATCTCTCTGGTATTAAATTTAAACTTTGTACGAAATTCCATCCTTCCGTAAGGCGGATTAAATTAAATATAAATTTAAAGTTTAATTTTCGCATTTATAAAATTTACTTTTAAAAATATCATGAATTTATTATTCTACTAAAATTTAAATGATTTTCTTTGATCAAGGTTCACTCTTTAGCTGCAGGCATTGACTTTACTCTCAGTTTACACTTCAATGCAGTGTTGTCAGGCCTTCTGTAGTCAAGTACACTGGCCTTCTCTCTTCTCTCCTATCGCCTGGCAACACTGGGGGAACGGGGTACTATGTATAAAATCCGTGTTTAGTGCTGTACAAGAAAACAACTTAGAAAAATACACACAAAAATCGAACTTTGTTTCGTTGTTGTAGTCTTGTAGACCGAACTTTATAGCTCACAAACACGATAGTGATAGCGTATTTACACGAGAAACCTGGGAAGAACGAATCGAGGGGATAGACACTAAAAGAAGCGCGGCGTACTTAATTTCTTCTTCCTCGATTTTGAACTTTTATACCTGTAAGAATAGTATCTGTTTCCTCAGTAAGGAAACCAAAACGCAAAGGGGGTGAGCTCAACTGAGGGCATTGGGTCTTAAGGAGACGGGAGGTTTACGAGGCTTTTCCCGCGCCTACGTCCACTAGATAAAAAGTAGTGTAAATTGAGCTGGCCAGAGAGAGAGAGAAAAGGGGCCCTAGCGTCCCTGGGTCACGGAATAGGTCATCTTCAGGAATACATACGGCCAATATAGGAACCATTACGTCCCCTTATTTCCCATGTTGATTTCAACGCTGGTTTTGAGGACCGGACACGTCACGCGTCATATTTCAGACGTCTTTCTAACTGTGATTTCATTGGCTCGCAATGTTCAACTAGATATATTTTTGCGAAGTAAAATTCGTCACACATAGTGATAAGTTTACCTTATCGCCGGAAGTAAGGCTTTTCTTTGGCTTCGTGGAAGAAATTCGTCTGTCGTCTGCTACAGTACATATTTTTGGTCTTTGTAGCAGACGACAGACGAATTTCATCCCGTTAGGCCGTTACTCCCCTCCACGAAGCCTAACTTCCGACGATGGCGAATAAGGTGGATTCCACCTAGATACGTTGAGTGAAAATTATTCCTAGTTGCTGTATGTATTCCTGGTCATCTGTAGCGGAAAGAAGAAAACAACTTCGGCGAAGCCCCTCCCTCCCCCACACCCGTTCTTTGACTGCCCCCTAGTGGCCTAGCTCTTAATCAAAAAGATACAGAAAGTGGCGACTACCGACTCGAAAGAGGTCAGAGCCTACGAACCTGATTCGTTTCCTAGATATTTGTCTTCCGTTTATTTAACACACTTTATAATATAAACGACCTCCCTGTCTAAAAATATATACATTGACCAATTGATTTTTGACTTAACTCTTTCCCAATAATCGATATGTATTATTATTATTATATGGAAATTTTAATCCCATTCGTACGGTTACTGGGATTATCGAGGTTAAATTTGTTAATCCTTTTAAAGGATTGTTCAGAATGTTCTCTGATAGTTTTAAAGCCAAGTTAATTATAATTTATTTGTTCTTAGTTAATTTTCATTTTGAGAAGAAATTTGATTTGGTATTTGAGAGACCCTTAAGATACATTTAAGTTTAAAAATATACAAATCATCAAATTAGGCTTAGTAAGATACATAAATTTGATTTAATATGCAATAAATAGCTCAAATTAGACTTTGCAAGGTACTTAAATAGATAATTCAGTTCGATTATCTATAAATAGCTCAAATTAGGCTTAGCAATGTACATAAATGGATAATTCGGTATACGGACTAAATACCCCCAAGACAAAAGACCCCCGGTCATAATCCCCCATTTTTAAAAAGGTACAAAATCCCCCCTCTCTCAAGACAAAATCCCCCGGTCATTTTCCCCCCATCCAAGTTAAGAGTACAAATCCCCCCTCCCTTAAGTGGAACGAGGCAAATCCCCGGTCATTTTCCCCCATCCAAGTTAAGAGTACAAAATCCCCCCACTATCAAGACAAAATCCCCCTACTCTCAAGTAAAAATCCCCCTACGCTCTAGACAAAATTCCCCGGTCATAATCCCCGGTTAGGTTAGGTTAGGTTGCGTTTGGTTAGGTTAGGTTAGGTTAGTTTAGATTAGGTTGCGTTTGGTTAGGTTGCGTTTGGTTGGGTTGGGTTGGGTTGACATGCAACAGTTCTTGAACTGTATCGGAAATAATTTGGCTTGGAATTAAGAAAATCTACTTTCAATATTAAAGAATATAATTATTAAACGCATGAATTGATGTTTTTTTTCCTTATAAATCTTCATATAAATTGAAATCGTTCTCTAGGGTATTTTGTCGTAAACACAGTTTGGTGGGAATTTGTGCTGGGGCTGGGGGAAATTTGTCCTGGGGCTGGGGGTATTTTGTCTTCGGCATCCATTCGGGGGGAAATTGTCCGGGGGATTTTGTCTCCTACCTGAAGGGATTATGTCCTTTTCTTCTCAAATGGGGGGATTATGTCCTACATTCGGATAATTCGATTCAATATTCCATAAATAGGTCAAATTAGGCTTAGCAAGGCACTAAATGAATATTTCAATTCAATAAAAAAATAAGTATCGCAAATTAGGCTTAGCAAGGTATTTAAATGAATATTTCAGTTCAATAAAAAAATAGCTCAAATTAGGCTTAGCAAGGTATTTAAATGAATATTTCAGCTCAATAAAAATAGCTCAAATTAGGCTTAGCGAGGTATTTAAATGAATATTTCAATTCAATAAAAAAATAGCTCAAATTAGGCTTAGCAAGGTATTTAAATGAATATTTCAGCTCAATAAAAATAGCTCAAATTAGGCTTAGCGAGGTATTTAAATGAATATTTCAATTCAATAAAAAATAAATAACTCAAATTAGGCTTAGCAATCTCAAAATATAAAAAAAAAATAAAAAAAACTCGTCATCAATACTATTATTAATTAAATTGTATAAATAAATGTCACTTTCCCTTTTTGGCTTTTGGGAATTTGGGGTTGAGGATAGGATAGCCCTCGATGAAAGTGTATTGGGCACACCAGTATCAAATACTGCGTACACATTATATATCCGAATAAGGGCAGGAACTCGATTTTTCCGTCGTTGACCTAAATCTCTTTAAACCCTGTGTTTAATTACACCTTTCCCTACTTTCGATTTTTGTGCCCCGTAGTACGTACGTCTAACTAATCTAAACAAGTTACTTTTCAATACGAATACGAATACGAAAATGAATAATAATAATAATGTACTATATATTTTTTTGGGTTTTGTCGATAACACTGCGCAGTACCCTATTTACCCACTTTTAATGCTTTTTAAACTTTCCTTCCCCTCCCCCCCTCTTTTTAACACTTTGAATCTTTTGAAATATGTATCACTCCGCGGGGCTGGACACTTCCGTATTGGACCAGCTCGATAAATACAAAGAGAATTTATTCGAGGAACGGGAAAAAAATGCCTTAGAAGTAATTCCGTTATATGGGAAGTTACATAAAGGGGTAGATTGATTTTATTCCTTATAGTATATTTTCGTTCATCATTCTTTTTCATCTTGAGTTTTTAATAAAGTTAAAGGCGGGGTTTTGAAATATTCCTTAGTTTTATGGTATACTCTCATCCTGAAATTTTTAATTTTATATCAACGTTAGTTTGTATTGAAGATAAGGGCAGGGATATGTTAAAATTAGGTTGGTAAACTTTGTAATGACGCCTTTTTCTTTGGTACACTTTTATATTGGAATCATATTCGTTGCAAAGTTGCAAAGATTTCTCTTCATAAATACTATGACATTTGCAACGTCGCTTTACACTACAGTATAAGTTATAATGTCGTTGAAGCACGGAGGAGAATACGTTAACGTAACCCAATGGAAAAGGGGGGATGGAAACATGGGGGGCGTTAAAGTAGTACGGAAAAATGGTAACGTCCTTCTCTTTCCTCCCTCCATTCGTTCTCATTTTTTTCTCTCTCCTTTATATAACTACTCGCAACGTTTTTGTACAGTATTGTGGAAAGTAGGTTAATGTATTAGAATCCGTAGGAAAATGCGGGGTTTTAGGTAGAGTAACGTAGGGACAAGTGACGTTGTTCATATCGAAGGGAAACATCATCTAACGTTAGCAATGCCAGGCCAAAGCCAAGTGGGTCAAACGCGGTATTTATTGACGTGTATAATATAAAAGAGAGGGAATCCAAGGCGTTCGACACTCTCAGGGGAATATTCGTTCGTATTTTGATTTTTCTGTTGTTATTATTAAAGTTTAATAGCTTCACTCCTTGTAATCAGCTCTTGAAATTTATAGGCGAAAATTTGGTTAAAATTTAAAAGAATATTATTTTGAAGAATAATTTAAAAGTTGAGGTTTTGAAAGAACGTAATACAGGGTGTTCCAGAAAGGATGGTAGGTCCGCAGTACAGTGGGATGGTTCTATGGGAACTCAATTTAGAGTCAAAAATGTAATAACTTCTATGGCATTTTGACACAAATAACACCGTTAGAGTATTTTACAGGTGACCCCTTAATTAATTTAGCAAGGTCTTTCAGTATATCACTTAAATTTAAGGGGCCATCCCTAAAACACTCCATTCTTAACTTGTTTAGGGTGTTCATTAAGGCAAAAAAATTACATTTTCGACTCAAAATTGATTTCCCACTGTGTTTGGGTCCTATTACCCTCTAATTTTTTGGAACAATCTGCGTAGATATTTTGAGGAGAGAAATAATAATTATTTTGCCCCTTGAAACGTTTGAGGAGTATTGAGTCCCTCGAAGCTTATAACCGAGGTTTTTTTTAATACCGTAACATATTGGGGGAGATTTTGACTTGAAATCAGAGAGGAGAAGAAAGTGGAACAGTATCAAAGGGAAAGGACTTAAGAAATATTCTACTTTAATAATAATAACCGTATAATAACAGTAATAAAAAAGTTTTTTAAGGATTTTTGTCGATTTTCTCCAAAGCTCTCGGTTTTTCCGCTTCTTAAAAAGCAGCCATAGGCCCATAGTAGAACCAAGAAATGATATCTAGTTTACTAGGGAGAAGGTATAAGATGCCGAAGTATTCGCGCGTCATAGTCCCAGTCCCCCTTTCAAAATACAAGGAGGCCGGGCTATTTCACCTCTCCTCAGTTGGAAAATACGTAATCTTCGTCATTCGCGTCGCGCTGACGTGAGTTTTCAAGAGCCGATGAGATGCTGGTTGTAATTTAGAGGCTGGGACTAACTCCGGACCTACGTTTGGACTTGAGATAAAGCTAGAAATGTGGCGAATTTATACCTTCTCCCTAGTAAACTAGATATCACTTCTTGGTAGAACTTACTATTATTTTTTTTTAATACTTTGCAAGGGTCTTTTCTTTCTTATTTCCTCTGCATGGTGCTAAATTTCTAAAATGACGTACGTCTTATAGGAGAGCTGAACTATCTCTCAATTTAATGGTGACAGATTACCATCCATTTAAGACTGATTAGGGGTTGGGCTCCCTGCTGCAAAAACCTTTCAATTATTCAACGCGTTTTTTGATGTTTTGACGTTTTTAACCTCCAGTTTGTAATGTACCATTTGCCAAAGAAGGGAACTAGTTATTCCAAGGGTAATTTTGCTTATAGAGAGTTAAATATGGTCGCGTACTTTTATCTTTTGCAAAATATTGGGTTACTTACTTATACTAGTTGCGTCGGTAAGATAAGTTGTTTTAATAAATTTTAATATATATTATCATAAGTTCCATATTTTGATTTCAAAGACTAAATAGAAATATGGACTGCAAAATCGCGTGTAGTCTTGAAAATTCTAGAACAAGTTCTTTATAAAATTATAATATAAATTGTAGGAAGTGTGACATCACATAAAGTATAAACCTGTATTTTTATTGTTATGGGAATTTTCAATTTTGCCAGGTATTAAATCTTTATTTATTAGAGAAAAATAATGCTATTATATTAATGAATTTAAACGCGAAATTATTTTAATGGAACTAATTACCGTTAATTTAATTTTTTTTTATTCCGGCTTCTGCTGATAAATTTCAAGTTAATAACAGAATTAATGCATTTTTACTAAATTTTTTCCTTAATAAAATTTTACGCGTCGATATAAAGTATTGTATAAAATTCCTGGGAAAGAGATATCTTTCAAAAATTATTAACTAATTTATCCCCGGGGCTAATTTGCATAATTATCGGACCTCGGGGCTTTTAAATTAATGTATTAAAGGCGTTAAAAATTGGCCCGGGAAATTTGGAAAATGCTCAATTTGTTAAACAAAAAAATAAAATAATGACATCATGGAGTTAGAAAAATTCGAATCAATTTCAGCTGCAAAATCGATACCAATATGAATGTCCAATAGATTAAAAAGCTTAAATCCCTTTATTAATCTACGCAATTTGATCAATATTTAATACCGGCTTTGTCTTTAGTACAATTTCAAAGTGAGACGAATATCATCATATCGAGGACAATCTCAATATACACTAGGATTTTGACAGGGACAAGGAGAGCGGGTTTATGTCCTTCCCTGCAAATTTTCCCTGTCAACGACTCAACGGGGAAAGTTAAAATGGACCCCCAAAAAACAGACACCAAGCGGGGAATGGGTCCTTCATGCCATGGTTATTACGACACTGTTTCGGAACCCCTTTTTTGCGCGGGAAAGATTACTTCACGGCCCACCAATACAACAATACCCAAGCCAGACCCTTTAGTAACGATAAATCCAAGGGGTCGAACACTAACCCTCCATAAGGCAGACCCTGAATTGTATTAAACACGAGACAACATTGAAGTTAATATCCAATCCCTCGCTACCCAACTGGCGAACGGATTAAATGGAGAAGAGGTTGTTTGTTCCGAGTTATCCGGAATTTGCAATACGCTACATTTAAAAGCGTACGAGGTTTAATTAAGGACCCCTCTTTAAACTCAATGCAAATTAGGATTGAACCATTCCCCGACGATGGTTGAATCGTTAGTCCATCCCAGTTCCAGTTTTCAATAAGAATAAGGTTCATTCTTGCCACGGATGTTTTTCATGGGTTTACGCCTTTCCATGGGATGCAAATTCAATTTGAGAATAAGGCGGGAAGTAGGGATTGAATCGGAGAAGGAGAGAGAGAAAGAAGAGGGTGCCCGTTTCTGATGAGAACCGGAAACGGAAGTAAAAAAATTAGTTCCCCTTCTTAAAAACTAGCCGGAGAAGTTGGGGACTCCTGCAAAGATGAAGAAGGGGATTCCCTTATAACTTTTGCCCTCGTATAGATATATTTCTTAATGTAGTAAAAAAAATGAAGGTTCCTAAGATCTTTTTGAATGGAACCTCGTGGGATTTTTTGATTTTCTACAATCTCCTCATGCACTACGTCCCCCATAAATGTTACCTTTTATTCCCCTGAATAGTTTGCCTTCTCATTCTTTCCTATCCATCCGGGATGGTGATGGTGCAAGTAGGCCCCCGTTTTTACGCACCCAGGGGCAGGTTCATCCCATTCCCCTCTCTCGAGTAAACTCTGTGGCCCCAATTTAATCTTTTCGGCGACGGAAAAATGTACGGCGATATTTTGAAATTTTTCGTTTCGCCAACCTGGTACAATCGTACAATTCATGGTTTGCATTTTGCCGTTCACCCAGTGCTGCCAGGCCGTTTGTGAGTCAAGAAACACAAGATAGTGTGAAGATGAAGGGCTAGCAGTTCAGTTTAACTCGGTACTTGTCCAGCTTGACTCACAGAAAGCCTGACAACACTGCACTGAAGTATGAGCTGAGAGAGGGGGGAGGAATTTTCCGTAAGACCCCTTTTAGTGGAACATGTCTATTTCCTAATAGGGACTTGGCAATTCGGGCTTAACTTCGCCCCCAGCGTCATTATGGTATGTTTTTTAACAGAATGAAAGCTATATAAGCCCCTCCTCCTTATATGTTTTTTACCACTAGTGGAATGTAGCCTGACGTTGCATGACGTAGTATTGCAAAGTACCCTATTGTTTACGTACGAGATTATTTCACAATAAACAAATATCCATGACAAATTTAAAGATATCGTATGAAATAGTTTGATGTTTTTAATGATCGTGCATCAAAAATGGTTTCGAAATTTTATTTTTTATTTTTACCGCGTTATAACATTTTCCGCGACGGAAAAATGATGATAATAATCGCTAGAGTATTTGCCGCCTTATGAAGATCAGGAGGCATAGATTGAAACTTTTTCCCAGATTAATACGTTTGAAAAGGGAGGTAAACGTCTTTCCATGAGGTTAAAAAGTTCAAAGGTGTGTAAACAGTTGCCCTTTCGAAGGGGGGCCAACTGGCAGATGGCTTTATCTTTGTTGTTATATCTCCGCCACCAAAAAATTTGATTCCAGTAAAACTGAATAAAAAAAATATACCGCCAATTTTTTTTTTTTAAATGATATATTCTGGCTAAAGAATTAATGGCTACAGGGGGGTCTAGTCAAATTTCTCTCAAAGAAAAATAAAAGAGGCCAGTATTTGGTTTCGTAATCCTTTTTTTTTTGTATCTGTGAACTAGTTCTCCTCTCGTTAAGGACACATACACACACAAACGTCTGTGTGTGAGAGAGAGAATATAAAAAAATTCTCCAGGTATGCTTGAAAAAAAAGGGGGGGGGGAAGTTTGGCATTTAAACTCGTCTCGAAAATTTTCTCTTATTGTGTCTGCGTTCTACCGAGTTAAGAATGTTTTTACACCGATTTTAAAGTTTACTCATGTGAAAAACACACGGAACAGATTGTAGTGTGTAACAAAAGATATTCATATATAAATGTTTGCGTAACTATTTCCCAGGGTTCAGTTCAGTTTTGTTAGGCTTAAAATATCAGGATACAGGAGTCGAATGTCTAAGGAATTTATTTATTTATATTAAACTAGTTATCACTCAGTCGGAACTTTTAATATATTTTTAATTTTCTATCGTATTAAATTAATTAAATCGATTTATAAATATATATATTGATATTAATTTAGTGATTTTAAGTGTCTAGTAATTTATATTAAACTAGTTATCACTCAATCGTAGCTTTAATTTATATAGATATTTAATATATTTTTAATTTGATATTTTTTAATCAAATCGATTTATAAGTATATAAATATATATTGAAATTAATTTAGTGATTTATATGTCTAGTAATTTAGGGATTAAAGGGGTTGACCTATATTTTTTGTACCGTATATTTTGCGTAGGGGGTTTTTCAATATGACCCTTTCTAAAACTGGTAAATCCACCCGCTTCTGTCGCCAAAATAAATTATTGAACAAGTATATGGATAACTGGGGAAAAAAAATAAATTAAAAAAAAATTCTGATCATTTTCCACTAAGTCACTTTGCTAAAACTAAATATTCGAGTTTTCCAATTCTTCTTTTTTGATAAAGAGACGATAAAACTTTTGATTAATTTTGCTAAAACTTCGAAATACCCCTGGGGAAATATTGATATTTTATTATCACTTTATTATATATTTAAATAGGAAACATCACGAGGTTTCAAACGCGACACGAGCTCGTTTGTGTAGTGTAGAAAGAGCCAGCCGCATCGCATCGTACATAAAAGCAACGACGGCGATTGCATTTCTAAAACGTAAACACAAACGACCTCATTGCCTATATAAGTCTATATAGCGGATGGGGAATTTTGCATAATCATTATTTACGGAAAATAATTATAATTTCACTAGAAAGTGAAACCTGTCAAAACTGAGAGAGAGGGATATTATAAACCCGAGAGGTCGAGTAATCCCACGGTTTAAAAATAAGGTACTTGGCCTAAATGTCAGATGGTTAAAAATAAAATTATTTTTACCTTAGAACTTTCAATTCAACTCTTCAAAACGTTTCTCCTGAAAAAATATTAATCTCGCGCCAAAATAGCACGCGATTATAAATTTCCGCCAAAATAGCGCGTGTTTATAAATCTCGCGCCAAAATAGCTCGTGTTTATAAATTTCGCGCCAAAATAACATACTTTTGTAAATCTCCCGCCAAAAATAACATACTTTCGTAAATCTCGCGCCAAAAATGCAGAGCGCGCGTAAAATTCCCGCCAAATTAAGCACGTGCGTAATATAATTCAATTCTTTCAAATTGTAAGCATTAAATAAAGCAAAATTAGTAGGGCAAATATTTTGAACCACTTTAGAAACAAAAAGAGCAGCGACGACAGGACTTTGAAAGAAATAATATTAAGTAAAAGATACTGGTATATAGTTTTTTTTTTTAAGATTTAGTGGGTCGACAGCGATTTAGCGCTTAGCATTTTTCGAGGGTCAGACACCCAAACAACTTTAGCATTGATGAGGCAATTATTATATACCACTACGAAACAAAAAACCTCCCCGTTTCTAGCTCATCCTTGCGAGGTCTAGAGGGGCTCGTTCCGACCGAGGTCTTTTGTGTTGATGTTTCGGTAACCGTACGTACAATACGATACCAAAACGAAATCGCTAAGCCTAACGTTAAATAAATAAAAAAAAAACAAGGAAAAAAGGAGAAGGTGATTTTCTTTTTTGTTACCCCTTTCGCTCTTTACTACTACCAGTTACTACTATCTCTCCCTCTTAAGAGCTAGTTTTAAAGAAAGTTTCAAAAACTCAATGATATGTTATTCTATTATTTAACAAGGTCTTTTCAACGTAACTAAATGATTGCTACTAGGTTGTAGTATAGTTGTTACATCCTTCTGGTAAGGATATGCTGGCACTAGAGAGTGTGGCTTTTTATTTTGTGAAGGTTTAAATACGGTAAAAGGGGCCGAATAACTGACGACGGTAGGGGTATAGAAAGTTGCCAAAAATTACGAGGTTACGCAAAGTTTATAAAGAGACTTTAAAAGTATGTTTACGTTTTATAAAGAAATTAAAAGGGGAAATAATTCACGAGAAGGAATTAAGTCGTTTATTTACTAGTTTGATTGGAATTTTATTTCAATTAAAATTAAGTCAATAAGAGAGTGAGAGAGAGAGAGAGAGAGAGAGAGAGAGAGAGAGAGAGAGAGAGAGAGAGAGAGAGAGAGAGAGAGAGAGAGAGAGAGAGAGAGAGAGATTATGAGATTTTAAGTGTGTTTATCCGTTTTTTCAAAAGAAATTAAATTAGAAGGAAGCAATTCATACGAAGGTAGGGTTTTAGGCTTAGGTTTAATTTAAATAATAAATGAGATATTTGATTGGAATTTAAAATGATGTTACCTTACTTCCTAGTTTACGTCCTAGTTTCGTTTATGACAGACTCTCCAATAAAGGGGTTATGTAGTTGACATTTTACACCTAAAAAGCCTTGACTTCAATCTCTGATTGTTTACATTTTTACTGTCCCGTTTGTCGAATTGAAGCCAGTAAAGTGATAGGCAGGGAAGTGAAATATTTGGGTTATATTTGAATTAAAATGAGCTTGATGTGAAAATTGAAGCCTACTCTACAACTCCACATGGTTAGGGCAGCTCAGGGTTTTATTCCGTAGGTTTTTCAATGAGATTTTATTTTGTTCATTAAGGTCAGAAAACATTCCCTTTTGTAAGCTAGGCATCACGGTCAACGCGCAATTAACTACAAGTAATATAATTACTAAGGGCGCGTAGGCTTAACCTTTAAGATAATTTATCATTGGTGGGTTTTGTTCTTTCTTAATTAGGCTTAACGTTAAACGTGTTCTCAGTGGGTTTGTTTACGTTATTAAAAATATTTTATAGTAACCTTAATTTGAAGTAGGGTAAGCGAAAATAGGATTAATAAGTTAATATAACCCTAATTTGAAGTTGGTTTAGCGAAAATAGACTTAGTTAATAATAACCGTAATTTGAAGTAGGGTTTGCGAAAATAGGCTTAATAATAACCCCAATTTGAAGTAGGGTTAGCTAAAATAAGCTTAATAATAATCCCAATTTGAAGTAGGGTTAGCTAAAATAAGCTTAATAATAACCCCAATTTGAAGTAGGGTTAGCTAAAATAAGCTTAGTAATAACCCCAATTTGAAGTAGGGTTAGATAAAATAAGCTTAGTAATAACCGTAGTTTGAAGTTAGTGAAAATAGGCTTAATAATAACCCTAATTTGAAGTAGGGTTAGCTAAAATAAGCTTAGTAAAACCGTAGTTTGAAGTAGGCTTTTTAGTATTAACCCTAGTTTGAAGTAGGCTTTTTAGTATTAACCCTAGTTTGAAGTAGGCTTTTTAGTATTAACCCTAGTTTGAAGTAGGCTTTTTATTATTAACCCTAGTTTGAAGTAGGCTTTTTATTATTAACCCTAGTTTGAAGTAGGCTTTTTAGTATTAACCCTAATTTAAAGTAAGCTTAGTATTAACCCCAATTTGAAGTAGGCTTAGAGAATGTAGAAATAATCAGAATTGGTTTTTTCTTTTTGGAAATGAAAATCAACTGTTTTATTATAAAAATACTTTTCAGTTTTATAAATTATTCAAGGTAGTGTGTACAACTTGTTTGCATTTTTTTTTTCATCGAAAACAAACAAACAAAAACAGAAAAAAAATGACAACTTTTTTTTCGTGTCTTTCGGAATAAGAAACCGTTATTTACAATAGAAATTCAATTTTTTTTTCACCCGAAATTGTTTTTTTTTTTTTTACACAGGAGAATTTTTTAGTTGTAGTTGTTTTTTCGTAACAAAATCAAGAATTATTATTTTACTTTTTTTCTTCTCATTTGTAAATTTTGAGTTTCGGTAACGAAAATACTTTAGTTTTTTTTTTTTATAATTATCCCCAGCTTTTTTATTTTGAAAAATTTAAACTGCTCCAACATGATTATTTTAGTTTTTGTTTAAAATAATGTTTGTTTATTTCGGGTGGAAGAGAGGCGGAAAATAATAAATAAATTAAATATGACATTTTTTTTTACTTAAAATTGTTTAAGATGGAGGTATAGTTTATTAACCTAAGACACGTTAGTGGTAAAGTTGTCTGTCTTTAAATATTTTTTCCATTTATGTCGTTAAATTTACAACCAAAAGGAAGTTTGTTTATTTTAGTCTTTTAAACACATTTTACGCCTTTCTTCTTTATCCTCTCTGTCCATCGTTATTAATTTTTTTTAATAATTTAACGCGTGAAAAATAACTTAAATCTTTGACAAAAAGCTTTACTTCGTTTATTAGTATATTCCCACCCAAAATTTTAAATTTTTCTTCCAGTCAAAAACAAATTTACTTTTTGGGGTCATTTCTTTACTTTTTTTCTTCTGTCTCGTTAGCTGGCCGTTGATCACAAAAAAACACTAATTTATTAATACATATATAATTTTCTTTATATATATATATAATCCATTTGGGGGGAAATGGGGGGGTTTTTTTTAGGGGGATAGTGGGTTTTTTTTTATAATGAAATATATACAAGTGAATGTTTGTGATGAATATTAACACTGAAGAAAGTTGTTTGGGGG
Organism: Phalangium opilio; assembly: GCA_019434445.1. Classification (NCBI taxonomy): domain Eukaryota; kingdom Metazoa; phylum Arthropoda; class Arachnida; order Opiliones; family Phalangiidae; genus Phalangium; species Phalangium opilio. The sequence continues at coordinate 14,002 of JAEQBA010003226.1, forward strand.
GGGGGAGTGAAATAAAGTAAATACGTATATACTACACCTTTTAAATAAGGAAGGGGGGGGGGAGAAATAAGGACTATTTAAAATTAAATATTTAAAAATTGGAATATTTTTTTTTTCTAAAATAAAATTATTAAAAAAAAAAAAGAAATTCCCAATTTTTATATAAATATTCTGCCTACGTCTTTCTTAACTAAACTAAATTAAAGTTAATGTTAAAATGATAAATTAATTGTCTGAGAAGCTTTCTCCTGAGGGATTGCGGTTGTTTATTTATTTGTTTGTTTAAGAAGGGGGAGGGAAGGGGGGGGTTGTTTGTTTGTTTGAAAATGAATATTTACATTTAAAAAATATACATGAAATGAAATGAATGTTGACGATGGTTAGTTGGAACAAATTTAATATATATATATATATTTAACTCCTTTCCGATCTCTTTTTTTGGCAAAAATCGGATACTATCTTTTTCTTTTTTTAATTATTAAATAAATCGTCCGAATTTTTCATTTTTGGTTTAAATGAAATGATGAGAAAAAAAACAAAAACAAATGAATGAATGAATGACGAAACTTTGAGTTTCCATTTGTTTTCGACGCGTAGTTTAGGTTTCGCCGAACTTTTTTTATTAATTAAATTTTTGGAAGGAAAAAAATTCAAATTTTGAATTTTTTTTTTTTTTTTTTTTTTTTTCGAAGGGATGTTACTAAAATGTGGTATACATTTTCGATGGTAACGAACGATTCAGGCTTCAATTTGAAACCCACCACCAACTAACTTGTTGGTATTTGTATAACCACAATTTTAAGATGAAAGGGGGAAAAAATGTTCCCGGCATATATTTTAAATAAATTTAATTTTTTCTCCATTCCAACTTAATTTATTAAAAAAAAAAAAAAAAAAAAATTCATGATATTTTTTTCCCCTCCATAAATTTTAAAAAAAATCTATCAAATTTTCATTTGAAACCAATCGTTAATTAAACCAACCAACGAACCAACCGCAAAGCTATGCTTACGTAGTAGTAGTAGTAGTAATATTTGCATTTCAAAACAAAATGAAAATTGGATATTTTTTTAACAGGAACTTATAATTTTTTTTTTTTTCAAAACTTCACCTCAAAAAGACATATTAGACCAGATTAGACATTTTAAGTCCATTTTTGGGTTGGTTTTATTCGCGTGATAAATATAGTTTATGTTTTTTTATGGAAAAGAGGGGGTTTTTAAAGCCCTCCCTTCCTTTAGAAGTATCGATGTTCGTTAGAAAGATTTTGACTCGAACACGGTATACCCGAACACGACTGTTACTGTTCTTCGTATCCTCGGAAAAACAATGTATTTTGTTTCCGACACCGTTACATAACGCGACGCGCGGCGTAACCGAGTTTGTTTGGTTTATTTCCTCTACGGGGGTTTTGTTTTTATTTTTTGAAAAACTGTGTCCATCCCGTCCCGTTTTAGTCCAACTTTTGTCCATTGTTTTTTGTTTGTTTACTATTTACACGAATTAGCGTCTAATAATTATAAATTTATTTATACTTATTTGTTTATTAAAAAAAAGTCTTTGGTAATCCTAAGTTGAAAAGGATCATCAAATGCTTTCTTGACTGCTTGTCGAAGCTTGGTCGAGAGATTGTTGGTCGACGGAACTGCGCCTTAAGACTGGAATTTTGGATGAAATGGTACTGCTTTCTAGTTTGGCTGTTAACCACGGATGGTCAAGGATAGCCTCTAACGATGGCCGATCACCAGGTCGAATTGACAGGCACTTGCGAATCAGATCTTGGCATTCTATTTATTTTAAAAAAGAAAAGAAAAATAGGAAAGATCTGATTAGATAACTTGTTTCAATTAAAATTAAATTTGGAAGAACTAATATTTAAACTAGAAAAAATAGGCCAAATTTCGGAAGATCTAAAGTTTAAACTAGAAAAAATAGGCCAAATTTCGGAAGATCTAAAGTTTAAACTAGAAAAAATAGGCCAAATTTCGGAAGATCTAAAGTTTAAACTAGAAAAAATAGGCCAAATATGGAAGATCTATAATTTAAACTTGAAAAAAAAAATAGGCCAAATATGGAAGATCTATAATTTAAACTTGAAAAAAAAATAGGCCAAATACGGAGGATATAAAATTTAAACTTGAAAAAATAGGCCAAATACGGAGGATATAAAATTTAAACTTGAAAAAATAGGCCAAATACGGAGGATATAAAATTTAAACTTGAAAAAATAGGCCAAATACGGAAGATCTAAAATTTAAACTAGGAAAAAATAGGCCAAATACGGAAGATCTAAAATTTAAACTAGGAAAAAATAGGCCAAATACGGAAGATCTAAAATTTAAACTAGGAAAAAATAGGCCAAATACGGAAGATCTAAAATTTAAACTAGGAAAAAATAGGCCAAATACGGAAGATCTAATATTTAAACTAGGAAAAATAGGCCAAATACGGAAGATCTAATATTTAAACTAGGAAAAATAGGCCAAATACGGAAGATCTAATATTTAAACTAGGAAAAATAGGCCAAATACGGAAGATCTAATATTTAAACTAGGAAAAATAGGCCAAATACGGAAGATCTAATATTTAAACTAGGAAAAATAGGCCAAATACGGAAGATCTAATATTTAAACTAGAAAAAATAGTCCAAATTTGGAAGATCTAAAATTTAAACTAGAAAAAATAGTCCAAATTTTAATCCATATAAAAATTTGATTAATCTACAAAAGAGGCCAAATATTGAACTAACCCTATCACCTAGAGATAACAGTTAAACAAACAGGGAGTGCCGAAATTCGAAAGCGTAAATAAATCCAAAGTTAAATTGAAAAAGACTGAATCTTACCAGGCGAAATCCGTCTTTTAAAGTTGATTTCCGCCCTTAATATCTGTTCGTCTTGGTCAAATGGAATATCTCCACAAACCATGTCAAATAGTAGGATGCCGAGCGACCAGACCGTGGCACTGCCACCATGGTAACGATTATGTCGAATCCATTCTGGTGGGCTATAAACTCTCGTTCCTATAGAAAAAAAAAAGAAAAGAAAAAAAAAACGGACCATGTAGAAACAATCTCACGAAACAAAATTTCAAATTTCCTCTTATTATAATAAGAGGAAAAAAATTACGGAGTATTAATAGAAAATATATATTTTTAAACTAAGGTGGTTATACTCCGTTCACCAATATTGAATGAATAATATTAAGAGATACTAGCAGCACCGTATGGCGTTTTCCCCCCATTTAATCTAACTAACGTAGTCATGTTTGTGCTATTACTTTAAAAGTAAAGGGTTTTCGAGCACGCGATTCGCGAATATTATATAAATTCTTTCGGGGGTACAGGTAAAAAAGATTTGTTCCCCGCGCGTTCCCGTTTTTATTGCCAGACATTTTTAAAACATTGTATAAGTTTCTCTCTCTCTCCAAGTATCGACCCCTTTTATCGCCTGGCTGGCGGGACAGATTTCCCGCTTTCTCTCTCTCTCTCTCTGCTCTAGCAAAAATGTAAACATTGTACGTTCCAGCCAAAACAAATGTCCATAGATAGTAATCTTTAGACTGAATAACGAACTACAACAATTGATTTAAAAATAACTCGCTATTACTTCCAAGTTATGGACTACTACTACTACTACACGATGGGGTAATTTTCTTTCAATTTCGCGTATGAAACTAAAATGAAAAATCTTAAGCCTTTTTTGAAAAGCGTAAAAATATAAAAAAAATAGGCTTAGAAAGGAAAAGGCGGGAAAAGGAAAAATCTTTCGTTGGCGCGAGATTTTTCAGTTCAAAAACGAAACGAGGGAAGGCCGAGTTCAGCAGCACCGGGGAAGTGGATATATCGATCGATAACAAGGGTGGAGGGGTGGAAGGTGGTGGTTTTCCGACCGTACGTGGGTTGGGCTTTCCCCCATCATTCTCCTCTTTCCCGGGGGCTTTTCCCTATCCCCCCCGCTTTATTTCCCTTTCTCTTGGCTAGTGCGGAAAATGAAAGAAAGGAAGGAGAGAGAGAGAGAGAGAGAGAGAAAACAGGGGGGGGGGACTGCTCTCCATCCAATGTCTACCGGGTTTTTCCGATACCGACCATTAGCTAAGCCTAAATCTTCGCTAGAGCGTCCGGGGGGATAACCCCTATGGCGTTATGGCGAGCACCAGTCAGTGTTATTATTACTCCATGGTCAGTCCTTGGAAGAGAGAAGTACTGGAATGGAAAATACGATACCTCTAGCATAAGCCGTACGTACCCAGGCGCGGGACAGGAGGGGGGCGAATTTGGTTGAACGTCAGTCTGTAGCGGCACCTAGTGTTGAAATTTATTCTTATTTTGTGAAATTCGTCTGCTTTTTTCAGTTTCGAAAAAAATAAATTCAGTGACGGGCGGGAGGCACGGTTTAGGCTAACTTTTCTCTTCCAAAGTTTAGCAACGCGCAACGCGCAATTCGCAACGGTTTTTATTATTTTGACTCTGTTTAGTTATGGGGAAGTACTGCTGTTACATTAATTGTAAAAGTGACTTCCGATATCATAAAAATATAAATAAAGAGTACTTCCCTCTTCAAAGCCTGAACGTTCGCCATAAAAATAAAAGTACTTTTACTTCAAAATTACTCTTAAAGGTGGCAGCACTATATGACGTTCAACCAATTGCGCAATTCCGTGTCCCGAGCTTGGGTACCGCAAGATTTCCCTTCCAGTTACTTACCTCTTCCAAGGTCAGTCAAGGCGGGCAATTGCCACTGTATGCACGCAAATACCACGAGGAATGTTTATCATTTTGGTCTAAAAATTTACACCTAAGCCTAATTTTTCAATGGGGGCCTTGGCTCTACTATTAAATTCAAACGCGGTATTTCTCCAGGACCATCCATGTCCGGTTGGTAACTCGGGGGAAAAAAGGCGCAAAAACCTTTAGTCCAAACGAAGAAAGATTAAGCGGAGAAGGGAGATGGGACAGTTCGAGTTGGCAGCGAGCCAAACGCGTCAATAGCGTCTGGGAATTCGACTGACGTCACGAGAAAGGAAGCCCGGTTCAAAGGCGGATATTCTAACTTCATACCCTATAGCGGCGTTAGGTGCGCCTGCGCGAAGAATTCCTTAGAGCACGATGCTTTCCGCTACCCCCCCCCCCAACAGAAATGCTATGGGTAAAATTGAGGGGGTCGCGCGGGGGGGGAAGAATAGCGGATACGGGTCGCCACTGAAGAGAGGGGTGTTACCCTAGAGTTACCCCGATGTTGTGTTGAAAACGGGGTAACACAATAGGATGAGCCGTGAACTGTTATATTTTAATACGCTATGATGACGCTAATGGTATTTTATCATAGAGGGAAGTTTAAACGCTTTATCCACTACTTCCCAATTTTTCTGGGAGTAAATTCATCATTTATTGCGCAAGTATGAGCGATGTTTTGTTGTATATTTACGTTTTGGTAACTGTCCATTGCGCAAAAGATTTCGGAGGAGGGGGGGGGGATCTAGGTTCTCTCTTTTTCTTCAAGTGGCGCCAAAAATTATCGCTACTTGCATCATTGGGGTTAATTTTAGGATGGTATTTAACTTTACTACAACTATGAGTTCTAATTAAAGCCATAACAACTCATTTGGCACAAGACCGCGGGAGAAAAAAAACCACGCCCTGTCGCTCCAAATACTAAGTGTTGCGTAATTTATAAGCGCTCGGGATGAAGAGAGAAACGCGGCGAGCGTGGAGTAGACCAAAAATAGACCAGGGGAAGCTCAAGAGCAAGGACGGAAGATGCCGAGCCGCGCAGGCGCGCGTTGGCCAATATGTAGGCGAAATGAATAGAGGTATACCAATTTTGAAGGTGCTAAAATCTCAAAGGGATTGGAAGAGGCTAAGAAGCGAGTGCGCGCGCGTAGATCTAAAATAGGCCAATCTTAACAAGAGGATATCAAAAGCGATACACGATAGTAGGCCGGTTACGCTGGCGCGTAGGCGAAAAGTAGGCCAAATTGAAGTCTACAATGAGAGAAGGACAAGAGCGGATCTGGTTGCGTCCCACGCGCTAAAGTGGAAAGGACGCACGCGCCTAGAAACTGGAGTGCCGAAGATAAAACGTCACCCCACGCGCCAATTGTGGACCAAATAAAAGGGAGGGTGAAGCGCGTTTTCTCTCCCGGGGAAGCTCAAGAGCGAAAAGATGGAGATAGATGGATGAAAAAAAAAAATAAATGACATTTCTTACCATCGAAATCGGTATAGATGGATTCTTTGAGTAAGGCGCCCGACCCGAAGTCGATGAGCTTGAGCTGAAGAGTCTTGAGGTCAACGAGGACGTTTTCGTCTTTAATGTCCCTGTGAATGACGCCCGCCTTGTGACACGCGATGACCGCTTCAACCACTTGCCGGAAAAAAAGGCGGCTCATCTTCTCTTCTAGGACCCCTTTCTCCGTGATGAAATCGAAGAGATCTTTCACTGGCTCCGGCCTTTCCATAATAATGATATAGGCATCTGGCCTCTCGTACCAGTCCAAGATTCGAATAACACCAGCAACACCGTTCACTTTCTTTAGTAAACATATTTCCAACGGTACTTTGCATCCGTTTAACTAAAGAGCAAATAGACGCAATACCTTTTCGTTAGAATCGTGTTTAACTTCCAATTATGGCTTTCTAACACCCCGGGGAAAAGTGTGTTTCTAGCTGATAAACGTGTGCCTTAGCCCCAAATACACTATGATATTTAGGTGACCCCAGATTGTACGAAGTGAATTTTTAAAAATCGCCCAAGGATTTTTTCGAAACCTTTTTTTAAAGAGTTGCTTGGGTTGGTTTATAACACCGGTTCGGTTTGGGTCATTTTCGTATAAAAACTAGGCCTAGGCTAGCTTTTAGTATTGATTTCAAAACAAACCCCTCCTCCTCCTACTTCCCCCTCTTAGTTGGCCCGATTCTCCGGCATAGCAGCCTGGGGCCCCGCGCGCCATCGAGATCGTTTCCCGCCATTTTTGCTCACGCGCATCCCTCTCGGCGCATACCGTAATCGAGCAACGTTTTACGATAGCCATGTATCCGTACGTATAGTAGGACTTTTTGGCGCGAAGCCAAGGCGACGGCGTCTGCGATCCTAGCCCTCCCGCCTTCTTTTACCGCGCGACCCCCTTTGACCGCCCCCGGGGCACCCATGGAGGAATAGAGCGGGAGAATACGGTCAATGCCGTCAGCTCGTGTTGCTACGGTTTAGGCCTAGCTAGTTCCGGCGGGAGCCAAATGGCGGGAGGGCTAACTCCCTTGCCCTTTTATTTCTACAGAAAAACGTTACGTTCTTAGATAGCGATGTTGTGAATCAAAAAAACCGTCCCTCCAATCTTAAGTCGGCCTCAATTTTTGAAACCTTAACTAGAGATGCGAGCGAGAAATTGAAACTCACCTGTCCCCAAACTGTAACTTTTTCACGTAGAACGTGTTTAATAGCAACCTATTGGGTACAAAAAAATAAACATTAGAACGTGTGGTGGGGTTTTTAAATACGTAAACTTTATGGCGTTTAAAAAGAGTGAGAAACTTACGGGAATATTGTCCCTGATTCTCGTACCAGCGTAGACTGTACCAAAGCCTCCTTTGCCCAAAACTGGACCAACTCTGAAGGCTTTTTCAAACGGTTCTCGAACGGCTTTTGGGTTAAAAACGGGGATATCTCTCAATAAACATACAAGATCCATTTCACCGTTTGACAAATCTCAATATTTACGTTTAGCCACAACAGTCAAATTTTCTTTTAAAAAACCTGTATTAATGTATTTTTCCATTTTTAAGTTTTTGTTTACATTTGTACGCGTTAGGTTTAAGGCTTTTTTCCCCGCATTTTTCAATGGAAAAGATATCACTAATGGAAGGTTTTTGACCGTAGAAAACTTTACTGGCCAATTTTAGAGACGGGCGGTACATTTGGCGGGAAAGAGCGCGCGGGAAACAAGCCTCGAGTTTCCCGCGCGCGTCCGCCACGGATTGGCGGGAGACGATGGTTACTCTCTTACCTGGTCGTTCTTTTTCGCTGGTATTTCCGTTGGAGAAGACGTTGAAACTCGGAATTTTCCTCGCCAACATGACGATGGATTCGCGGAATCCGCACACTAATAAATCCGAAGCGCACACAGTTTATAAGTAATCCAAAAAAGGCGCGAAAAAAATTAGTTCCGCCAAAATCCACACAAGTTTTTGATAAATATATATAAATAACGGTTAAAAAACCAAAAAAAAGACGAATCTTGATATTTTTAGTTGTATTATTTATTCGAACGTTGCGAACACGGATATTTTTCTCAATGAAGCAACGCGCGAACGGGGGCTTTTCCTAAGCACCTAACTTTAGTAAAGCTTTAGAAATATAGAACCGATGATGGCCCTATATTTATCGTAGCTCAACGTTACGCGCTTAAGAGAAGAGATTTAAATAGTAAATTTCAGAGACATGACTGTCCGTACCGAATAGCTCGACAACGATTCTAGTTTTGGAGGCTCTAGAGGCGAACGCTTCCAATTTACCTCTCTGGGTCTACTTTTCCCCGCGCAATATTTTGCCTCGGTGATTCGGTCTACATGTATGGGGTAAAACCACGCAGAACTCGGCTCTGGCTGTATATCTCGGAGTATATATTCCCGTAGTAACCGTAGAAGGCGTCGGCCAATGAGGGGCGACGTTGGAGCGCGCGCGTCTTCGTAGAATTAGCCAATCGCGATAAAGGTTTTATAACGAAACAGGGGCAAATCCGCCTCGGATTTTCCGCCAACACAAGGGCCTAGTGCGTAGTGAAAAACGACGTATACGTAGCGATGACGTTATAGTCTAGAACAACCCAGGGGGATGTTAGGCTTAAGAGAGGGGGGGAAACGTCGGGAAGATTCGACGTAGATTCCTCGCGCCCACGTGGCAACTATGCTTGGAAAAATCTGTTACGAATTTTACTAGGTTTTTCTCTGCGAGGAAATATTTTGCGCCTTTTTCGCCGCTGCGGTGACGGTCTCTGGCGGGAAATTTTGGCGCCATTTGGTATATTATTGGACTTAAGAGTCATCCGTGTGGTTTATGAATCAAACGCGCGGTGACTTAAGTATTTTCTGGGGAAATTGCGAAAGTAGCTACTTGGGAGTCCAAGTAGAACGAAGCTGGAAATCTTTATGATATCATCGAAACAAAAATAGTAGGTGAATTACTCAAAAGGTCAAGGTTTAGGGTAGATTTGACTAAATTCAATGACAAAAATATACTTTTAATAGGATTTTGTCAAGGCTAATTACTATCAAGTGCCCTTACATAATTTCCCCGTTTTATTGGTTTAAAATTTCATTTCACTCATGAATATTAAACTGGCATACACCCATATAAACAACCCACAACATTATTTAAACCACAACTAGTCCAAATTAAGTAGCTTAATAACAAGTAGAATTATAGGGCATTGAAAATAAGTTTAGGGCCGGGTTCTTCAATTAAATATACATACATAGAGATTTTTCCCGGGCTTTTCCCGCCGGGTTTACTCTCTCTCTCTCTCTCACACACACACACACACCGGGTTTTTGGCGGGCTCCTGTTGTCCAGGGTGAAACTGAACCACAAGCGCGCGGTCGCAAAGCAAACCGCTCCCTTCTGCCCGTGCACAGTCGTGCTCGCGCTCCAGACGATCCCATACAATAGTTAAACCACGTGACCGAAGTCCGCGTTTTCCGCCCTACATTTTCCCGCCAAAACTATACAGGCGCGTTAAACAACGTGGCATTTACACTTTTCAGAAATTTTATATCATGATCATAACAATATAATATACACCAAAAGCTTTTTTTATTACAAGTCTGGCGCCACAATATCGCGGCAATTTATAAATAAGGCGGGAAACATTCACTTTTCCGTATAATACGTCAAACATTTAACCCTTTCACTTTTACTTTTTGTATCTATTTACCTAACTGGTTCAGGTATTTTGAAGGCAGGGCCAAATCTGTTTAACCCCAATTCACACCGTATAAAAGTGGATCACTAGGCCGATTATACGAGCCACACTTAATATGGATACATGTTTGTTTATTAATGAATATTAATTCATTCTATCATGAATGCCAAACTGTTAGAATATAGTTTATTAGCGCCTTGTTTTTATTTCAATTTAATTTTGGTAAGGTAGAAACTTAAAGACTATAATTAGTAGAAATCTTTCTTGTGTGACGTCAACACGATCATATCGAACTAATTAAAACATTGATGACATCATCAAATTAACCTCCACCCCTTTATTTTCGATTTTGGAACTATACAGTATATGTTATTGCTATCAAATCAAAAATGTATCAATTAGTGGATTTTTAATACAAGGCTGTATTATTCAATTATGATTATTTGTCTCTCTCTTTTTCGAATCAAAATATTATTGTTTATTGGATTTGAGTAACTTTTAATTTTATCCGCGTCCTTTTAAAGGGCCTTTAAACGCAATCCGTTTAAAGTTTGTTATTACGACCATAATCATTACAACATATCGGGTTTTTCCCTTTTCTCTCTATGTTGACGTTTTTTTCCGTTTCACTCTTGAAATATTTTCAAGGTTTAGGGTTTTTAGAAGAGTGTTTAATTCAATTTGAATTTAGCGTTTGTTTTGTAGCGAATTTGGGACTGTTTTTAATATTGGATAATATACGCTAACTGAATTATAATTAATTTAATTTTAAACCGAGTATAGCGACGTCATATATTTAATTGGCTATTTATGTCCAGTCTACCTACGTATTTTCGTGGTGTTAGAAGGAATGACGTCAAACACGGTGGTGATGAAAGACTTGACTTTTGAAGGAGGAAGCGCTTTGACTTTATATAAGCCAAGACCAATTTCGTTCCTGACTTAATCGATCTATTTTGAAGATCGTTCTACCCGCGGCAGGCACCCCCGTAATTTCCCTTGTAATAAGAGTTTAAAGGGAGATAGGAAAACCACCAGAATTAGGCTTAGAAATTTTTTTTTTTTTCTAATTTGTTTTGTAATATTTTTTGGATGAAATTAGGCTTAAGGAGATGAGGGAGTGGGGATGAAATTAGGCTTAAGGATATGAGGGAGTGGGAATGAAATTAGACTTATGGATGAGTAATTTTGGATGAGATTAGGCTTAGGAGATGAGGGAATGACGGTGAAATTAGGCTTAATAGATGATAATAATAGAGAATAATTTTGGATTGGGAGAATGGAAATAAAATTAGGCTTAGAAGATGGATAATTTGGATGATATTAGGCTTTGGAGATGAGTAATTTTGGATGAGATTAGGCTTAAAG
>JAEQBA010003226.1:28467-69541 GCA_019434445.1 Phalangium opilio
TTGCCGAGACAGCTCTAGCTAGCTCTACAGGAGAGATTGTAGTATACTGACCGAGATTTAAATAAATCCTCAAGTTTAGGATCAATTTGACCACTAAATGTCCAAGGATATTTAGCTTTAGCCGAGCTTCCAGGAACTCAAGGACACTATAACACCGTCGAAATTAACTGTAGTTTATAGCAAAGCGCATTGCGACGCAATATATAATTTAAATTAAATATTCATTAAACCTGGTTTATTTTTGAAAATTTCGAATTGGGTCTTATAGGAAGTATATGCGTAATGTCAAAAAACTGCATTTATTGCGAAGGCTCACGAGTCACGGATTAATCATACAGTGTGTTTTTAATAAGTCTGCCATAAATTAAGGAGGATGTTCATTAGGCAATCGATTTTGAGTAGAAAGTGTAACTTCTATCTCCATTTTCCCATAAGTGCACCGTTTTCAAGTTATTATTTGAGTGTTTAAGGTATGACCCCTTAATTAAGTTAGAAATCGTCGTCTTTCATTTTCTTAATTAAATTTAAGGGGTCATCCGTAAAATACGCTGGACAATCTTAACTTGAAAACAGTGGCCCGGACGGCAAAATGTCATAAAAGTTACATTTTCGACTCACAATCGTATAAAGAACATTCCCTTCAATTTAAGGCAGACTTATCAGAGACACCCTGTTTATTTCAATAAAAGATCAAAAATGAAACCTTTACTTATTACGGAATATTTTATGGTAATCTATTTAATGTTTGCCTTAATTATAAATTAAACATAGAAGAAAATAAGCAAAGCCGATAAAGAAGTTGTACAAACTAAAAACATAAACGAAATAACATCTTAATGCCTCACATTTTCTCTTTCTTCTTAAAAGGTAAACATTTGCATAATTAAGGATTCAGCGCGATGTGTTTAATTATTTCATCTTCGCTAACGAAAATAAGTTAGAAGATAAATAACGCTATACTTAAAACAAATAAAACAAGTTCTGTGGGGAAGGGAATTAAGGCTTGGCTAGGGTTACACGACGGGGCTTCTTCTCGCCCTCGCATTCATTCTGGAAGGAAAATCCTGCTCTGAATAATTATAACGAAGCCTCGTAAGCCGCTTATTTCATACTTTCGCCTTAGGCTTAGCTCCGTAAAGGAGTGCCATAGTTTTAAAGCCGCATCCCGAATTTGACTTGATTGTATTTAGTTGGTAAACAACGTAACCCTTGACAAAAGACGCCAGGAATTCGTTACGCAATCACGCCAAATATGATATATGAAAGAATAACCAGACTAGAGTTTAGTTTCTACGAAATTACATTGGAACATAAGCTTATAAGGTACGTTCCATAAGTATGACGACACTTCGTTACAGCTCGAGCTAGTTCGAGAACGACAAGCAAGAATTGACTACATGCACTCCGTCAATTTTGCAGGACTTCCATCTTCCCATTTAGTCTGTACTAAGCCTTTGTCAACGCCTCACCAGACGTAGCTTAACGAGAATCTATGACCTACCTCATTTTCTTCATGACAAGCTTCAGTTTGTAACCAGTGACAAACTTATGGAACATATATTATACGAACTTATGTTTGGAATAATTAAATAAAAGTTTGGGAAACTTCAGGCAGTGCTATTTTGCGGGGACAAATTCGAAATTTGGTATATTGTACATAAAAATAAATGAAAACAAGAGATTCCTAGAAAACGTAATATTCTTACGTTTTATTTCTCTCAAATCGAAAAGGACAGGACGTAGTTGTTTTTTGAAGGAAAATAGACCGAAAAGAAAAATTTCTTTCTGTGATTTTGATTATGTGTCCATGTTGTCAGTTGACTCGGCAGTAAAAGAAAAGTTTGCCGGTTCGAACTCTTGAACAATCCAATATGAAAACTTTTTTATCCCAAATTATTATATAAACTTCTTCCTTTTATATTTTCTCTCGGCTGTTTTGAGCTGAGAGGGTGCTTTGAGAGTCAAGTCGCATTTCTTGATTCAAATAGTCGCACGCCACTGCTTTGCGATTCATTCTCGAGGGTGTTAGTGATAAATACATAAAGAAATACGGAATGTACGTATCCAACAACTCGCGAGTTAGATTAGCGAAAGCTTGGGTAAAATAGTTATACGAGGTTTACGAGTTACACGAATGTGTATTTATTGACAATAACCTATTTCGGTTGAAGGTAAAGTTCAGGTAACATAAAATTATACCTCAATGGAACGGCATTTTTCTAAATATAAAAGGCAAAAATATTTAAAAAAAATAATCTCTTATTAAAAAATAATTAGCATTTAATTAGTCTTAAAAATAAGGACTAATGTGCAGCCGTTGGCTTTAGTGGCGTCTGCACAGCCGGAACCTCTCACCCCTACCTTACCCTCAGCCTGGGAGAATTCAACCAATCCCGTAGGGGTAAGTGGTTCGATTTAGCAGACGCCACTGAACTAATGACGGCTTATAGTAGTGACCTCGTTTTTAAGACTAATTAAATTCTAATTATTTTGTAAAAAGAGATAATTTATTTTTTATATTTTTCCTTTTATATTTAGAAAAAGGCCGTTTTTTTAAGGTACGATGTTATGTTTCCTTAACTTTTCCTTTAAGTATTCGAATTTCTCATTCTGGGGAATATTGATCGGTAAAGTTTCACGAAATAAGCCGATGGGAAAGGCTAGGATATAGATCCGGGGTCTGAATGTTTTGGGGTTATTTTAGAAGAAATCCGAGAATACTCCATCCCCAAAATCAGAGGGAAAATTTATTTAATATTTAATGGCTTCCCCAAAATTTCAAATGGACTTTATTTCCCCTGACGGCGCTTACAATTTTTGAAACGACTTTTTCTCTAAAAGAAATTTAATATTCGTGATGGTTCCAAGAATTTTTAAAAAATAAAATAAAATGGTGTATTTGTAACCAAATTAGTTATACCCAGTTAGATTTCCGGGTGTAACTTGAACTGAATTCAATTTAATTTCATTTGATTAGTTTATACGGTTCGGAGGAGTGGAGCTATAAAGCCATGTTGATGTTTATCCAGGACCTCATGAAGCATTTCAAAATTATGTAAAAGGATTTTGAAGGGAACTTTGAATATTTTTCTCTGTTTTTTTATTTTTTGCATTAAAGCCTTAAGCTAAAATTTGATAACGTCAGACCAGATAACGCAACGTTCTGAAAATGTTAGTCCCTCTACAATATAATTATTGTTTTTTTTCGTACGACTTCTTTGCATACGTAAAAACCCAATTTATACTTCAATTACTTGTCAAGAATAGTTGATATAAAACCAAATAAAACTTGGCAGCAAAAATATTTTTTTTAATCAAAAGTACCAAAATTGGTTGGTGTTTATTTGACTCATACGTTATTGCCGAGGTTTATTGCTAATATAAGCAAGATAAATATAAATACTCAACCTAAATAAACCCTCACTAGACAACTCGAATTCTTTTAAGCCTTGGTTTGCTTAATTTTGAATGAACCCTGAGGTTATTAACATTTCAAAATAACTTATTACGGAGAACACCAGCTTTTCTTGAAAGCTTTTTTGAATTTTGTTTCATTTTTCAAAAGAAAGAAGCTTAATTAAATCGTAAATATTAAGGAAGTTTTAAAATTCACCACCTTCTTAGAATTTTATAAAAGCTTGGCCTCCGTATTAAGAGGCTAACAAAGTTTAATACGCGAGAGGCTTAATATAAGCCAGATTCAAAGTTCGTTTAAACAAATAGGCATACGAAGTTGACAATATTCGTCGTTGACGTATAAAGAGGATTAATATTATGTAACTGCAAATAAGCTTTATATAAAGGGACATATAATTAGCAACTTTCCCTGAAAGGGTTTTAAGTCTTACCACGTATGTAAGTCTCACGATAAGCGGTTTAGCCTGAGGTTGTTTGCACCGAAATTGCTGCTAATATCTATAGCAATATACACGCTAAGTGGCTTTACCCTAGGATATCGTTTCAAAAACCAATAAACAAATTCCTTATAATGAAAAAGGATCCCATTCTATACGGTACTGGTTCAACGACGACGAAAATAGCCTTACAGAACACACATTTTATTAGTTCAACACTTTAGTTCGCTGCAAAGATTGAATTTCAAATTAGCTAGGTTTTATGAAAATCCGGAGTAAAATGAAGGGTTTTGTTTTGAATAAAATTCCTACATCCTTTCCTTAGACATAGTTTTCAGAGTAGTATTTCGAGAAAATATTCTGTTTCAAAGGTTTTTCCAAAGACACGAGGTAAAAAAATGCTCGGAATCTTTAAAAACTTCGCCATCTTTGATCATTGACATTTAAGACAAAAATGGATTACCTTGAGCATAAGGGATCATTTTACACATGAGTTCTCCAAAGACGAAAGCTCGCAGTAGGACACCAGCCAAGGTAAAGGGCATACAGAAAACTCCCAAGAGGAGATCGCTCAACGCCATATTTAACAAGAAGACGTTGGTGACCGTCCTCATTCTCTTGTTGACAACGAGAGTGACGATGACCAGGGAATTTCCCAAGATGGCCAATAGTAGAATGACGGCGTAGGGCAAAATAAGAAGGACGTAAGAGGACACTAAATCATCTTGAACTTTATGACCTCGTCGGTTTATTCGGTATAGAGAGATATTTCGTGTCCAGTTAGCCATTAGTAGGTCGACTGACAAATTATAGGCTTCGAGAAACCAGGTCGTGTTGAAATCGACAAGGAAAGACATTTTCTTCCAGCCAAAAACCGAGTTCTTTTTCTTATATCTTGGTCGTTAAACGGCTAGAGAAATAAAGTTTTCAGAGATTAACTTTGGGAACTTTTCGCACACACGTCATGTAACAATTCAATTATGAAACTGAAAGACGTAGAATAGACCATTTTAATGTAACTAAGATGGAAAGACACGTCTTCCAGCTCGCTTTTTGGTGCCTGCGCTGTAGTAATTTTGTATCATGAGAGTGTGCAGAGACAGCAATGTATCAACCTCCTTCTATGTCCCGAAACTGAGGGTTGCCTACATCCTATTGAGTTAGCGTCTCTTACATTATTTACTCTCTTAATTAAAACGCCACGCAATTCTACGGTTCAATCAATTTAAATCGCTGTTAAATCAGCCTAAAGTAATTATTTTTATTAAGTGCTTAAAAACCTATGATTGTGATGAAAAGAAATATGAAATCGACAGAGATTTTTTTTAAATGTTTTTTGTTTTTCTAATAATTTTATTTTAAGAAAAAGAAACTAACAGCGTGTCTATGGAACATTTTTGTTTTGTCGAACATAAGACGACTGACATTTCGTTGAAATCATCGGAGCGGTGAAAACTATTCGGGATTTAGAAGGGGGCATGTACTTAGCTCTCTAAATCCCGGGGTATTTTAGCGTCAAGTGCAGCCTTCAATACACTCCCCATACAGTCTTTTCATCCATTAAAGCTCAACCATCTAAGACAGATATATATAGGTCTATATGATGGACAGTGTGCCCCTATATACCGTAACATACAATTTATAGACGGATATGCTATACAGCCAATCTAACTCAACCAATCCCTCTGTTCCGTTTGGCCGTAACATCGGAAGTAAATAAACTCAAAGTCATAAAGGCAACCACTTTCATCCCGCGAGAAATCAACGCCTGTTAAAGGGATCGTTTCATCTTTTGATACCTTCGGGTTAATTCAATATACTTCTATGTAAGTTATATCACTTTCCTTACTCAAAATAAAAAGGCGGAATTTTTTTTTCTTTTTTGGCTATAACTGCATTCCTCTGAATCCTTTTGTTTCTTATTTCTATTTCAATTTTTTTTCTGGGGAAAAAACGCTTGATCTTCCTCTGTTTTGAAAGAGAGACTTTATCAAAAGTCAGTCAGCGCGAAATTGGTTTTGCTTATATAAAGTTACCTTTTTACGAAAAGGTAAAATATAGTAAGTTTTACTGAAACAATGCGTAACAGATACGATATTTTAGCTTTTATTAAGGATATAGTTACTAAAGTCATCGAGCAAATAAAGATCAACCAAATCGCGTCAAGTTATAATGTAAAAATTTAGAATTAGATTTACTCCCGCTTCACTCTTTGCCAGAATGCACTATAGTTATTCTCAATCTCATCATCTTACAGTCCGGAAACTGTCTCTTAGAAGCTATTCTACCAATTTTATCTCACTTAGGAAGTCGCTTTTAAAGTCCCACGCGTAAGTACCTTTATAACTTTTTCTTTCTTTGATGTCGTTCCGCGTGGATAGTAAATTAAATCTCTTTGAATTTAGTCTTACAAAGGCGCCTTCAACGTTTACGAGAATTTTAAAGGCATATTATTATTAGTTTTTTGGTTGGGATGTTTCAATATCGGTTAACCACGTTTTAAAGTAAAATTCGTTAAATTTTTAAAAATACTATTTAAAAATTTAGATTTCATTAAAGTTTACTTTAAACTTTTACGAAAAAAAATCTAACTTTCCTTTATATTATTTTCTTTGGTCTTAAATAGAATTCCTAATGATGTTTTCATGTACTATTGCCAAAAACAGATACAAAGTAATTTATATCGTAGTTAAACAATAACTATCCATTAAAATAAAAAAGATATGACGAATATGTATTTTTTATAATCTACATTTGAGAGTTTTCAAAATTTGTATTTAAATTTAACGACATTGAATTCACGAAATGAAACACAGCGAACATAGAATGAAAATATGCTTTATGAAATAAAGTAAACGCGGAAATATTTTAAAAATTGCAAACAATTTAAAATAAAAAGGTAAAAATAACATTTACCTTGAATTTTCTTCCGTTAAAAATTCAACACGATCGCATTCCTCTTCGTAACTGTGTATTAAATAGATATATTTTCGGTGGCGAACAGGACGTTTAAACTAGCGTTGCTTCTGATACCAAAGATGCGAAAGACGTGAGGGTCGGGAACGACCGATTCTATTCCCTCATCTTCAGCGCAGTCGCAGAAGCCACTTTTCTCAAATTCTCCCCAGAGAATATTTTTCCTTTCTAAAAGTTGGAACCTACTTTATTCCTTTTAATAATTTAAATAAATTAATTAATTTTATTGTACTAAATTAATTATAATTCTTTGACGTGGAGAGTTGAAATTTATGGAAAATTTGCAGAAGAAGCAAATAATAAATTTATTATGTTCAGAACTATTTCATTAAGAACAACCAAAGTTTATTTAAAAATTTAACAATTAACCCTTAGGGTTATAATAATATTGCTGACAGTGGTTCATTGAAATTCACTGAATCATTGATTCGTTGATTTGGGTATTATGAAACTTCACAAAGTTACTTAATGAGATCCAAAATACATATCCGTAGCAACTTATGCGGGAAACGAAGCATTAACAATATATTCAATTTACACTCTACTAGCCTCAAACAATTTTCTACTTCCAATTTCCAACTAAAACTTCAAATGTCGTCTTATGCTTCGAGGAATTATTAAGATTTGCGCTGCAAGGTAAACAATACCTATTCCAAATAATTAGTAGCTTCTATAATTGGAAGGTCTGACATTAAATCGGGATTACAAATTTGAGTGCTCTATTTCGGTCTTTAGAAATTATTGTCTCATTCAGACCCTCGGCCTTAACTGGTTCCAGGATGTTGACCTTATTAAATTTGAGTTTGTTGAACTGTCCGAGAGAGACAGATTAAAATGTATTTCAACCCAAATCTGTTCCCAAAATGGGCCCATAAATAGATCAATCAAGAATATAGCCATCATAGAAACATCAGATGATCTAATTACGGATCACACGAGAAACCAAATTGAGTGAAGGTACGAACGGACGTTATAGGCGGAATTTGGAGCCAAGGGTTAAACATACCAAGAGCTCATCCATCTCGATTGATTACCCCTTCATAAAATCGCAATCATCAGTTTCATACAACCAATCTCGAACAACAATAAGGAGAATGCGAAAGATTCCTCGCGGTTCGCCACACAGCATCTCGAAATGCCAATGGCCCACGTGCAATGGACATTAGATACACTGTCTACGAAACTGAATCTAAGACCGCAAAGGCTTAGAAGCAATATCAAATTGCATTAACGTGTATGTCTCTTACCCGCCGTTAATCAAATGGATTGGATTGTCTTTCTTAGAAAGATCGAAGTATTCATTAGAGATCGCTGAAGTGAATTCTTAAGAACTGTTTTCGTAAATTAATGCCGAAGGGATATGTAAAGATCTCATTTTCGAAGAGAGTTTGAATAATAATTACGAGTTTGCAATAACATTGAATAGGGAATATCATAAATATTTCCTTTGAAATCGTCAAGAAGTTCTAACTTTATCCTTAAAACTTTAGACGACTATATGATACATTGATACTTATACTTGATACTGCCAGAGGCAACGGTGAAGCGCATTTCGTGATTTAAACCGCTATTTATTTTTGAAAATGGATTCAAACTCGGCATAAAGTTTCGAGTAAGTCGCGGACCGGTTCGGTTTCGTCTCATCAATTTCTGAAATCCATATTTTCCAGTTTTTGTTTGTTTACGTAACAATCTTGTACAAGTAGATTTTGTCATTTGAACCTACTGAATATATTCAGAACTTCGTGCCTTGGTATCAAACGACCAACGCAGGATAGACAGAATGCTGGATTGGCAAAACAAAGTTAATGGCAATACGAGCTAGGTTTCGTACGAGGTGGTTGGTAGCAAGGTTCCCAAAGAGGCCAGGAAGTAAAAGAGAGATGGCAATCAAGGCAATCCGCCCCGCCTTGAGATAAATAAATCGATGTTTCCTATCAGCGCATACCACTCCAACTTCGATAAGTCTTCCCAATGGGCTCCCTTCCCCACGCGTGACTCTAAGCCTTGGTCACCTATACGCAACCTCTTCAAACGGAACCTTTCCCCATCGTGAAACGTACGAGTATATAGCTACAATAAGATATCGATACTACGGAAACCCAATGAAGTGGAAACCAATATACTGTTCAACGCTAGGAAGAGGTCTACGTATGGAGAAAGCGGCTCCAGGATCAAGGCATTAATTAAATTTATTCAGGAATTAGGGTCAAAAACAGATAATGCTTCCGCGTATACTCCTTACAGATTGCAGTTGGTTCTCCAAATTTAATTTACCAGAAACCGCTATCCCGTACACTAAACGATTTAACTAAATCTAAAGAGGTAGTCGTGAATGTACGAAGTACATGGTTTACCTTGCTAGTTTCCAAACAAAAAAAGGCAGACGACTACCCCTTAAGTTGAGGGCAAAATAAAAGAATTTGCATGTAAATATATTCTCGGGGTTAGTGAAGTGATTTGTTTTAAGAGTAACTTTCTCCTTATTTTTTTTTACTGTCAAGAAAAGGTTTTGTATTTTTTTTGGTTTGATTCATTCAAGAAAATAAGTATTTTCTTCCCATTGGCCAGGGATAGATTTAATTTTAGAAGTAGGAATGGAGAACAGAGTAATCTAGGCGAGCGTCAAAGTCCCGGGCCCCCTTCCCCGGGACGGAGGGGTATGAAAGAAGAGGCGGGTCATAGCGACAGAGGTAGAAAAGGAATTACGTATTTTTCGCCGTCCTCATTAGCAACGTCATCAAAACGTAGTTTAAGTGAGCCAATGAGATAATGTAAAACTTTTCGTTACGTTTTGGAGGGAGGGGCTCTATACTGGGCTATGAGGCGGACTGAAGTAAATACTAACCGTTCTCCATTCCTACTTCTAAAACTAAATTTATCCCTGCATGCATTGGCTTTGCTTTGAGGAACCTACAGATTAGATGGAACGCTCAGTCCATAGAAGCACAGAAAATTACAGGAAACGATATCAAAGGATATATATTCGTGGACGCGTAAAAAGGCCATTTCTATTCACCGGGAATGCACCCGGTATAAATCCCAGGCATCAATTGAAAACGCCTTTCTATACACGTCGATGTGTTTTTTTCCTTCCAACCAATATTTGTTGAGGTATTGAAAATGCGTAGTAAAGGGCCTTTAACACCGCCAAACACCGCCAACTATTTGGTTTGTATTGAAAACAAAAACTAGACGAGTTAATGAAATTAAAATCGTCAAGGATTAAATGGATTACTGACTGGACAATTTGTCAGGCTAAGAATCTGACCAATCAAAGCCAGGACGTGATAAAGATGTCGTTTTTTTAGAGAGTGGATATGTAAACTGGTGTTTTACATGAACTATATTTAACTTGACCTTGTTTACAGTAAACCTTACATTAGAATGGTACGTCAGAAGGAG
Source organism: Phalangium opilio (assembly GCA_019434445.1). Lineage (NCBI taxonomy): Eukaryota > Metazoa > Arthropoda > Arachnida > Opiliones > Phalangiidae > Phalangium > Phalangium opilio. Next base: position 38,703 of record JAEQBA010003226.1, read on the forward strand.
TAAAGTTTAAAACTAAGCTTGATTTGTACTAAAAAGACAAGAGTAAGTCGAAAAGAAGATTAAGATCGTTAAGGCCTTGTCTATCTTTGTTTTCAGAAGTTGAGCCAAGGCTTAACTCTTGGTTTTATGATACAATGCATCTTTCTTGTTCTTTTCTCGCGTCAGAAACTAAAATATTTGCGTACTGGACAAGCAAACATGTATCTAAAGGGAGCGATTCATCATGGGAAATTTGGGTCATCAGCTATATACCGAGATATAACATATTATTCCTCTTAGTTATAATAAAGAATGCTATTTTCTATTAGTTAATCAGTCTTACAAAGCCTTGGAACTACATTTCTACGCGTGAATTTAAAGTCAATATTTCCAAATAGCTTTTAAAACTTTAAAAATATTCCATTTCAACTCACTAAGCTGCAACAAAATACCAGGAATCCATTAAATATTTATTTCAAAGATAAAAAAATATTTTTTTTTCTTAAATTAAGAAAAAGTGCTTCCTCATTTCTGTATGAAATTATAAAACAAATTTAATACGCTAAGGGATGCTCCAAATATTTTTATGTTTGCAAACGGGTCCTTTCGAAAGGGAGTAGAAATATAAAAAGAATGATGCGTTTATATTTTTTCTTGTCTCTCTGCCCAAATAAGAAAACGAAAACGAAGAAAGAGACCAAAAATTCAAAACATTAAACAACGACCGAGGGACAGGGAGTATGACGTTCGAAAAAAAGAGAGAGAAGGGTATAAAATGATCTAACTAAAAACCAACCCAGATCCTTAGATTTCGTATAAATAAGGACCTGTTTTCCCAAAGGCAAAGGCTTAGCAAGAATACTCCATAGTATAAAAAGTAGTTACTCATTTCTCTACACAAGGTTGAGCAGCTCGAGTAGAATGCACCCCGGGTCGTAAATGGCCCATAAGAAAGCGAAGTGCCTTTCTCGTGTCCTTCTTTTCTTACGTTACGAGCGGGCTACGCGGCCCATTCTAGGCCCACCCCCTTCCGCACTTGCTGGATGCTCGTAGAACAAGTGGTACATATAGGACCAACACCAACAACATTACATAAAAAATAGGAGGAATTCTTTTTTTTTACCCTTTGAAAGGTCAGCTAGAGACGGACATCAATGTGGCATTCTATTAGACAAACTTTCACTTATAGTATCCGATATGACCCCCCAAGCCAAAGCAGCTAGGGGGCAACCACTATTTTTAGAAGCATCGCGGCTTAACTCGTAAACGAACGGGGCAACTCTTTTGTTATCGACAAGGCGAGGGTTTGCCTAAAAAGATGGATAGAACCGATAGGACCAAAATCTAAAGGCCATACGTCGATCGCTACCTCATTCTTCCTTTCTCTTTCAACAGATGAAGGCGTAAGCTACGTATCTTGTCTATCGGTACAAAGATAATACAATGAGATACCCAGAATTCCACGCGCTAACAAGCAACCAGGACTCATTTTAGCTAATGAAAGAGAGAATTCTTCACAATGGGAAGAACCAAAAATGAATTATGATATGGTAATTTGTTAAACAAAAATTACATCCGCCTCGCTAAATATTTTCACTTCAAAACACAAAGGTTTGTTTAAGTTCAAGAGTTCCTTTAATTTTGAATAGAAGGATTAATAACAAAATATATGTTAAAGTACGTTAACGTATTATAATGATTTTCGATTTTCTTTCTTCAACGCACGCCTTACTGAACAATGTCATAAAATAGAGAATTAAAAAGAAATTGTTCCTGAGGGTTAACTTTGTCTTTGGAAAGCTATTAGTATTTCTAAAGTCAATACTATCCGTGTTTCGGGTCTCCTAAAAGTTCCTCTCGACACACAAAGTGTATTTCGTTCATTGATTTTCCATTTTTCCGAACGTTCCCGGTGGGCGTAGTCATTTTCCGTGTAATATGAACGGCGGTTGAAAAAGTAAATTGACCCAAAGTTAATTGCGTTGGTTGTAATTGATTATTTTCGCTAGCTAGCCCTCGAACGTAGATTGAAATCTTCGTATTGATATATTTCTAAAGAAAGAAACTGTTAAAAATGGATAAACTCGAGGGACAACTTTAGAATGAGAGATGGGGTCATGGAAGGACCTTCTAGCCTTGGTTAAAGCTACGAGCTTTCAAATATTTTGATCTCGCTCTTCAAATATACTAAAAGAATTAATACGATCTTCACTGGGAATGACTAAGCATTCCTAAATACTCCTTGAAAATAGCCTCAGTTAGGATCCGCGATTCCCTTACTTATTCCTAGTCACTAAAAATATATGAATTCCTGATATTGGGAATTTGGAATTCCAAAAGTTTCCTAATGGAAAAGGCTTAAAGTTCAAAGCTGATGAAAGGGGGGAGGGGAGACGGTCAATGGAAAAAAGCGATGGAATATCCAATCGTCTTTTATTTAAAGTTGAAAGGAAGTAATTAAAAACATAAAGGCTGTGAAACGGATTTAAAATATAATATTAAAATTTTCTAATTGCCTCTGGACGCTGTAGCGCTTAAAATGTTTCAAATTAAATTTAAAACAAGGCAAGCGAATTCAAAAGATATACAGGATGTTACTGATAAGTCCGCCATAAATTAAGGGAGATGTTCTTTGGGCGATTTTGAGTCGAAAATTTTGCCATCCAGGCCACTGTTTTCGAGTTAAAATTGTCCAGAGTATTTTACTAATGACCCCTTAAATTTAATTATGAAACTAAAAGACAATGATTTCTAATTTAATTAAGGGGTCATCCCTAAAGCACTGGTCAAATCGTAACTTGAAAACAGTGCCCCGGATGACAAAGTGGAGATAGAAGTGTACCCAAAGAACATGGTTTATGGCAGACTTATCAAAAACACCCTGTATTAGAGAGATAAATTATTCTCATTCGTGGATAAAATATTAACAAACACTTTACATTATTATTTGGCCTAACAGTTAAATAACGTTTACATCCAACTCTTCTAAATAAATAAATGAAAGCCGGCTTACATACAAATAAAAGTGCCTATAATTATGTAGTTTAAATTATACCATTTGTATCCAAGACTCCCGACAGAGATGTAAATTTGGTACAATATTAATTATAAGCCTTCAAACCTTCCACGGAGGCTTTGTAAAACGATACAATTTTGTGTTAACTATGCATGAAGTACCAAGTCCTGGAAATCTTTAGTTTATTTGTCTGGAAAGTTAAATTTAAGTACGAATTCTTGAGGCAAAAGTTGTAATTCCGCCTGGTCGCTATCTCACTCCTAAACTCCGGTGTGCTGTAAGTGAAACACTTGTACAGGCGTTCTACGGGAAATCAACGCTAGAGTTTCATCCTGGTGAGATGCTTCCCTGCAGTAATACTAAATACGTAATTAACCAAACTACTCGGGTATTCCTGATTTAAACAAAAGATGAGTCGATGGAAAGTATAATCCAAGAGGTCACATGGATCAGAAAAACGTGACTTTACGACCTGCATATGCATTAAATTGTAATGTTCTATAAATTTGTTTAGTGCATATCCAGAAGTGGATAATAGAAGAAAGATGACACTATATTCTCTTAATACTTTAGTCATGCATCATGATTCTTCCCAGGCTCACCCTTTTTGTTTGCTCATCATATATCAGATGGGTAACTATCGCAACTGTTTGGTACTAAATCCTCAACAATCAACCCACAAAACTCGTCTTGACGTGGGACAAAAATCCATAAGGACGCGGCTGACGCCTCACCAAATAGTTAAGCGCTAATAAAGTAATGAAGAGGGATCTATTTAGATCGCGTATGTGAATCGGTTTAGTAGCCTTGAACACTCCAAATGTTAAGGGAAGTTGGGAGGAATCATGATATAATTACCCCTCTTTGTGGTACACTTCTCTCGAATAGAAGTAATATATGCTTCTGATACCAGAAGGCGGGTAATTTCGTTATACATGAAGTAAAAAATATCTTTCTAGCTGAATTAGTAATTCAGTAAACCTAATTAATACATAGAATTCCAGTATCTGTACGTAGTAAAAAATTTGGATAAAAGCAGGCTTCTTAAGCTTCTACACAACCAACTTAAATAAATAAACACACGCGTTACAGTGTGTTAAAAGCTCTAAAATTATATTAGAACTAAAAACTTTTAATTAAAACTTTCATGTTTTGTTTACCTCAAATGGATGTGTTCAACAATTTTATTTATTTATTTTTTAGAACGGATGACTTATGATATGCATAAATTAAAAAGTCTAGGACTAATACACATAGTAAATTTCAACCTTAGAAACAGTAAAGTTTCACAAAGAAAAATACGGGTATCTTCGCCGGTTTTAAGGTTGCATTCATACCCTCTACACTTTCTCACTTACGTTTCGCAACTACCCTTTTTAATTACCAGAGACGTAATTAATGGTGAAACCGATTCTAAGATTTTTTTTTGGAAGCGATGTTTAGGCTTGAAGGAACTAAACCGGGAGATTTCGCTATAACCTCCTTAAAACATCAATGATCTATTTTATGTAAGTACTCTGTCAAACTCCCGAGTTGTTTATGCCAGCGTTCAACCTTTCTAAATCTTATTGCTCGAAGCCTTTCAAATTTGTTTTTAGAAATTTACTTGGAGTGTTTTGGAAAGACAAAAATATAATTATCCTTGTAAAGAACTCCGCTAAGCCTTTAAAGCATCCGGAATATTTAAAACCCCCCTTTTAGTTCACTTACAAGCCATTCCATTGCACTGTCTTTTTTAATTTGTGAACTTCTGGAAGTGCTCACTTTTAATGGGGCGTATTTATGAAATCCTTTCGAAATTATCCAATTTTGTAAAACACTTTTTACAAAATTTTAGGAAATCGATGCCTTTAATTCAATAAACGATGAAAGCTTTCTTCTTTCAATAAAATATGAATGAATCTATTGAAAGTTTGCTCGGAATAATCTAGGAAATTCCCAATGGAAATCTGACGTTCGATACGAATTCTGTAAAGTTCATTTATTTATATTATGAAACATATCAATGCTAAAAAGAAATCTATTTCGCCCAAGGCTAATTCTACATGATAGCATGATGATAGTTTGTTTAAAATTCCCATAATGGATAGTAGCTTTTTCGCCTCCCAGCAAGAAGTTCCTGGGTTCTATCCCGGACTATAACATAGGTTGAAAAACTGGAAATAAACCCATTAACATAGAGTTTGCAAGCTCTCTCAACCCACTTCTTAATATAAGTGGTTAGGTAACTTTCTCTATGAACAAACAAAATTTTTAGAAGTAAACAAACCCGTAGCCTACCAAAGTGGTTGAACCTTGTCTAGAACGATTTTAGTTGTTGTTCGTAAAATAGTGAGGTAAATTACGGCTAGAAGAGAGAAGGCTATCTCTCTCTCTCGACCCTATTAACGTGAATCCTTTTCGATTATTCCCCAGTGTTTAATAAATTTCCAGCCAGAGTACGGAGAGGTAGGAGTTAATCGTATATCGAATGCTAAACTTAATCTTCTTCCGAAAGTTTTATCCTTTTTTTGTCAATTGGGGTGATGACCATAAAAATGTCTGGTAGCTATTAAGAGATTAAGTTAACAAGATATTTTCAAGGCCTTAGTAAGAAGTCAAAGAACCCAAGGAAACGTCTTTTTCTGCACTAACCTTAAATACCGTTTGAAATTTGTCCTTGAGAAAGGTATAAAAATTTCACTTACAAGTAGCCATAAACTTCGTACCAGCAAAGGCAAATGAAAGGTAATAATATAAGAAGGATGACACTCTGTAATCTGTATAATATCAAGAAGTGATATCTAGAAGTATTCGCGCGCCATAGTCCCAGTCCCCCTTTCAAAATACAAGGGGGGATGTAAAAGGACGCCAGGCTATTTTGCCTCTCCTCAGTCGGAAAATACGTAATTTTCGTCATTCGACTCGTGCTGAGGTAAGTTTTCAAGAAGCAATGAGATGCTGGTTGTAATTTAGAGGCGCGGATTAACTCCAGACCTACGTTTGGACTAGAGATAAAGCTAAAAATGTGGCGATTTATATCTTCTCCCTAATAAACTAGATATCACTTCTTGATAAACGTTTTCCAAGAATGTCTCAAATGTTGAACTTAGTTCAAAGGAGTAAAGGAAGGAAAACAGCCCTTGTTGTTCGACCGAAGAAGCTATGTGAGAGAAAAAACAGCGATATTACGAGTAGTAAAGTGGGTGCTATGGAAGGCTTTTATCCACCCCAGTTACTTAATTAACTTTCTTTTGGCATCAACTAATTGCATTTAATGAGACTAATCTACTCTAAATTATGAATGCATTATGAATCGTATAAAACTATAAAACAGCTTATGATTCAATTAGAGGCCTCTCAGCTCAATTAATTCGATTTTTGAAGCTTTTTGTGAAACGGAAGTATTGCTACGCAAATATATGATTTAATTTACTAAATGAATATCCGCAATTACTCTAGACGTTTATAATATATTTATCATTATTGGTACACCTAGATGGCAAGGAAAGATGAAGCTCTAAGTCCCCCCCCCCCGGACTATATTGAATCGATTTTGGGTCCAGGGTGGTAGCTAGGTAGGGGCGGCCGCCCCGGGTGTCGTGGGCGCGATAGGGTATAGGGGGGCCAAAATTGTTTCATTTAGCCAGTTATATTAGGGGCGCGAAACATTTCCTCGCCCCGTGAACCATTTTCTATAGGTACGGCAATCAAGCCTAGATTTTAGTTCCTATTACTGGATATACCTGAGAAAATTTTGACGTTTTTAAGAGCGGTAACCAGATAGGATGTTTTAGAGTAATGAAGATTCTGCAGGAAGCTAGATCAATGAAGAAATCAACACAGATGAGGAAGAGTTTTGATTTAAACAAGTTGGGAAAACCAAAATATTACCTCTCCGAGTCAAGAGGTCTACTACTACAAAGTTATTTACCTAGATATGGAATTATTTCTCTTTTTTGAAGTAAAAATTTACGAAATATTGAAGCAGTATTCCAAGCATAGCGAATATACAGTAAAGCAGACGACATTTTACTTCCAATAAGGATAAATCTTGGACACATGGAAATCAGTTAATGGCAAAAAGAACAGGAAATGAAGTCTACGCTTCAGCTGTTTACCCTATATTCTGATAGCTACATTCACAACTGGTTAGCAGTGTAAACACTATCGTCTCGTCTCACCTCAACAATATTCTTAGTTTGCCAACATGAGTGTTAACGTTAAATAATACCAAAGATAAATTGTAGCTAGACGCACTGATAGTCAATGCGCACCATAAAGAGAATAAAAACTCTGTACCTTAGCCCTACTAATCTAATTGCCACCATGATCTCTTCTTCTATTATAAAATCTTAACCTGATTATTTAAGAGTGTATTTAACTTTCGGCTCACTCTGAACAGTTGATGTCTCTTCATTTCAGACACGAAAATCAAAACCCAAAGTTTACTTCATCTCAGGCCTCAATTATTTACTCTTTATTTCACTAAGCTTATTGCCGGAGTCTAGATCTTAGCTTTCTTCATGAAATTACTAAACCAAGGATTATTCTATATACAGATGTAGTATAGCTTAAGTATTATATAAACAGCCATTTCAAATAATAATATTAAAAAAATCTTTGGAATATCAAAATGAAACAGAGCTTTAAAGCTACAAAAGCACTAAATGCATCATAATTACGAAACATATTTCATCATATTCACTTTATGTTAAGGATAAAGGGAATATTATGGTTCTGTAGGATTTCTTTACACATCAAAACAAAACGAAGTTCTAACGCAGCGCACTGCGGCACTAGTGTAATAACGGACGGACACACACAGACAATAACATAGACTGCTTTTTAACTCTTTCCGTATTAATTTTGAATTGAGAAACAAGATTATCTTAAATATTAAAATAAATATAATTAATATTTAATATTTTCTTCGTTAGTTATTCGCCTTATTGAACGTTACATCGCTTTAAAAACGAACAATTATACATTCTTCAGAGACCTGACTAATATTGGCGTTTGAAATGAAGCATACGCCGGATGCTTCGCCTAACTAAAATAGGTAGTATATAAGAGTTTCGAATCGCAGCTATGGATAAGAACAGCGCAATTGCGTGAACCTTTGGTGGAAGCCCCACCTTAGGGAGGCCGGACGTTTCTCGTAACCCTGGCCGATCGCCGCGTATGTCTTAACCTTAAGGATGATGATGGAGTAGAAGCCAGGTGTGCAGACTGGTGTCCATGTGGGATGGACAAAGACTAGAAGATGGTGGGGATTAGAAGCCACTGTTTACAGACTGGTGTTCCATGTGGGATGGACAAAGACCAGAAAATGGTGGTGTGTAGAAGCCAGTGTGTACAGACTGGTGTCCATGTGGGATGGACGAAGTCCAAAAGATATTGGTGATTAGAAGCCAGTAAGTACAGACTGGTGTCCGTGTGGGACGGACAAAGAACAGAAGATGGTGGTGTTAGACAGGTAATGGAAAATAGCTATGGTTAGACAGGTAATGGATAATAGCTATGGTAAGTGGAATACAATTTTCCATATTTCCGGGATACGGTCCGGAATTTGGGAAAACGTTCGCTCCGATTTGAAAACTGCGAACGCGGTCCCCTGGGGTGTAAGTCAATAACAACAGACAGACACACAGACAGACAGACACGTCGAAATTAGAACCTCTCCGTGACATACGTCACTCGGAGAGGTAAAAAAATCCAATCTCGAAATTCAATTCCATGGCTTACACTTTTACGCCAGCTAACGTTTTAGAATATTCGTGGTGGATGGATACACAATACTAAATTCCATAAAATGTGGTCTTTAATTAGTGACTTTGTAATACCTGTATCAAATTTTTAGTCTATCCGCAAAAACAAATAATTTTATTTTCATTTTATCATAAAAAAATTAATTTGCGCTTCGTGAAATTTGAACCTCACTTCACACCCACGTTTTGACAAAAATTTTAATTGGATTATTCCTAATTGGATAATAGTTTTATTTATTTAAACTGTCTAATTACTTTGGGTCAAAATCCGTGCTCTTTGATAAACCGACAACCAGAAAATTAAATACGCCTACTGCAACCGAAGTGAGATATTGGTCTGAAAGACACGAATACCGGAAAACGCTCGGGGTAAAACAAGCAAGATTATTCATTAACCTCATTAAATCCAAGGGGGAATTAGAAATAATAAAAAAATTAATCCCAAAAACTTTTCAGTTCATAAAACGAAATTACTGAAGAAAGATCGTAAAGTATTCATCGGCTTAATACAAAATAATTGAAGTTTATGTAATTGATGAATAATTTTAATTAGTTAATGTAATCAGCTAATCTCTTAAACGCGAGTTGAAGAAAAAAATGGTAGGCCTATTTGCTTGAATTCTAATTCAAGTTCGTGGCACGCGTACACCTTACGTAAGGAAGGACCAAATTTATTTTTATTTTTAAGCACTATGCAAATTGCAATTTATTTTCTTTTTAACTCTTTTTTTTTAAAGAGGTAACTTCACTGAAGAAAATGGTCGATCATTCTGTTTTTAAGAGAGGTGCTTGGTTAAACCAGAAGCAGGATGAGACTAGAAGTAAAGAGCTTTAGCATTAGTAATAGATCCTGGCACTAGTGAATAAATTTGAGGATTTTATGCCCCTTCCATGGCGCCTACACTAGAGAAAAAAATTGGTCGAGTTCCAAAAAATTTCCTATCCCCTTCCCCTCATCCTAAAGCCGCGGAACACGGACGCGGGTGCTTGAATCAAGTTCAGCCGTCTACCACCGCGAGACTCTCAAGTTTTGGAGGGAAAACTCAGAAACCGCTACCAGAGGGCCAACCGTTGGTGTGTTATCAAGAATATTCACTTTCGCCAAGTGAAGAATTTGGTTAGCTCAATACTTCTAGTCCCTTATCCTACTTCTGGTTAAACTTGGTTCTGCGCAACCGGAGAGATAGCTCCGCCCGCTCTTATTTCTCTCGGAGAGAGTAAGAGATTGTCCAGTGAAATTAACTTCGGATGTCGAGTGGAGTGTCGAGATTATTTCGCGCTTATTTTCTGTTAGATGCACGCAAGTCAAAACCAACGCTCAAATTCTTCCGTGAAAAAAATATTTAGCTTTGTATTTTAATTATTTTCTGTCGTATTGACAGAAAACAATATTGGTATTAATTCGTAAATTGACCAATAAAGAAGATGGAATACTTCTGAACTAATTTGACCACTGTGAGTTTATGTTTTAAAATTAGCCCAAATTCAACGCTTTAAGCGTAATGATCAATTAGAAGGCCTTGGGAATAATGGGAAGTACTATGCGTTGGGTATCCTTTCTTGCGTGTACAATTACTGTCAATCACTGAGATAATTGGGCTTCTCATTTGTCCGGTTGCCAACTGAGAAATATAAAAATTATATATCTTAGTTTTAATTCCAAAATGTCACGTGCATGGACAGTTTTCAAGTCACGTGTTTTAGAAGTGATTCGTTTGGTCTATTAATAGACAGTTGTAGAAAGGGGTATAGCGTTTTTACCTCTCCATGTAGTGAAACGATTTCCAGAAAACAAAAATTATCAGAAACGTCTCTGTCTTTTCTTTACCTCACGTAACCCTAATTAATGATCACGTCCGTCCTAAGGGTATTTCTTAAGCTTGGAATTACTAATGGAGTTATCGTAATGGATAGAATCATCTATCCATTTCTTCGACACAGAACGAAAGTGCTTGGGTTGTTTTTTTTCTTTACCTTAATAAAACGAAGCCTAATTACACCAATTTTTAAACGAAAATTCGACTTTCTTCTTTAATATTTATTGCAGTTCATTTTCCCGAGGTTTTTCTTTATTTTGAGATCAAGTTATAAACATATTAAATTATAGGATAAATGATAAGAAGAAAACTTTGGTATTGAAGTAAGCTGCAAGATTACTCAGAGTTTGTCTTAGAAAATAAAACAATCAACCTCAAACTAGGCCTTATTCTGATATTTTGAATGTCTATGAATTATCTTCTATATTTATCGCTTCAATAAACCTATGGAAGTTCGTGGAACCCTTTTCAATTGTACATGAACTTATGAAAGTACATGAAACCCTTTTGACAAACACTAACGCGAATAAATACAAAGATAAAAAGATACTATTTATATCTAGGAAAATATTAAAAACCATTAAATGTAAACATTTCGCGAAAACCTTTTATCCGACGTTTGATAATTGATCAGTTTAATGTATAAAATAATTATTTCGTCATACAGGCATCGAACGTATAATTAAAAATATGGAATTCGTGGAACTGGATATCAAAATTAAGGAGATATAAACTTGGACCAAAAAAGCTACCACGATAACTTAATGACCCTAATCCAAGCGGCCTTCAACTTGTCTCTCTTCGTTTGCCACCACGATGCCATTATTCGAAGAACGAGTTACGTCTTTGACAAAGATTACATTGAGGATGAGGAACCATTTGTGCTGGAAAAGGAAGGCATCATTCGCGTCGTTTCCTACTCCGTCATTTTTGTGGTTTCCCTCTTGGGTAACGTGGTCGTCATCTTGACCCTCAGTTTAAACAAACGAATGAAGACTGTCACCAACGTTTTCTTGCTCAATCTTGCCGTCAGCGACTTGCTCATAGTGCTGTTTTGTATGCCTTTTACACTCGTTGGTAGTTTGCTCAGAAATTTCATCTTCGGGGAAGTCATGTGCAAACTAATACCCTTCGCTCAAGGTATGTTTAACTCTTTATTAATGCTACACAGATTTTCAGAATCAGGAGTATAAATTTCGAGGAAAAATAAAAGATTTAATTAATTTCCCTTTGTACCTATATTACAATGGAAACTCGCAACGCTGAACCGGATTAACGGTTCCAAAATTTCCCACCGAATCTTTAAGTCTATAATGGGTTTTAACTCAAACACAGTTTCCTAAGTAATATAGGATTATAGGTTTCTATAAAGAGGCTCAAGTATTTTGAGCGTAGATTTACACTATTAATCTGCCCATCCATTGAATTAGGATTAAATATCTAAAACCTTATATTTACATCTCTTGATCACACTACAGTAAATATGGGTATTCAAGCGGGTATAACAGAAACGTTTACCTCTTAACGGATTCGTCACCGTTTGGCGAAAATTGCTTTTATATTATCATATCTTCGAGAGATTGGACAGTTTCCCTTAACTGCTTTTAATTTTCACCGAAATGTGACTTAAAAATTGTACGTAAAAGTATTACAAGCGTCCAGCTCTTCAGAATAAAAGAAATTTCATTTTCCGGCGTCAATCCTTTAAAGTGCACTCTATAAAATTCAACGTTACTACATTCGTGTTTACCCAAAATATAACTTTATCCAGAATTTATATAGGAAACGAAAGCTCTGTTATTGAATATAAAATCTGAGAAATAGTCTAAAGAAATTAAATATTCAGGCGTAAAATAATACGAAATATTCGAAATTGGAATGTCCCGGCTGGCTCATTAAAGTTGTACGACTTGATATTGCACCGCTTTTTGGCAAACCAAAAGCCCGGGATTATACATCTACCTCTTGAATATTTAAAGGAAAAGCTAAGCTCAGCCGATTCTCTTATTACAGCATCGCAAAACTTTAATGAAAATAATTTATAATGAGAGAGTTTTTGGGGAAAATCCAAATCTCTAGAATCTTTACTTTAAAGCTATCAGCGTTTCGGTCAGTGTGTGGACATTGGTAGCTATATCCATGGAGCGTTTCTTCGCCATTTGTCGACCATTACGTTCCCGCCATTGGCAAACCGTTTCTCACGCCTACAAAGTCATATGGATTATTTGGATCATGTCGGCATTGCATACGCTACCCATTCTTATTCTCAGTAAATTATTGCCGAGCGTAACTCATAGAGGTATTGTAAATTAAATTAAATTATCTAGCGAACCCAAATCTAATTATTACCAGGGATAGATTTAATTTTAGAAGTATAGGAATGGAGAACGGTTAGTATTTACTTCAGTCCGACTCATAGACCACCCAGTATAGAGCTCCTCCCTCCACCACGTAACGAAAAGTTTAAATTATCTTATTGGCTCACTTAAACTACGTTTTGATGACGTTGCTGACGGGGACGGTGAAAAATGCGTAATTCCTTTTTACCTCTGTCGGTATGACCCGCCTCTTCTTTGATACCCCTCCGTCCCATGGAAGGGGGTCCGGGAATTCGACGCGCGCCCAGATTACTCTGTTCTCCATTCCTACTTCTCAAATTAAATCTATCCCTCTTATTACAAATTTTGATTTATTTTGATAATTGGAAGAGATAGTAAAATCTAAAAAAGATAAGGTTTTTTTTTTGCTACCGTGTCTGAGCTGCCATAGAAAATTCATTAAATTTACTTTTATTTTAAAAATACTCTGAAGCTAATAGAATTTAATACCAAAACTGAAAAGAACTTGTAGGCCAAATCATAATTTCATGAGATATGTTGCGTAAGTTTGTCACTATTTACTGAGATCTTGTCATGAAGGTACGAGGTGAAACGTCATAGATTCGAGGTAAAGCGACGCCTGGTGAGGCGCTGTCAAAGGCTTAGTATACAGAGTTTTATAGACTCTCGCTTGTTGTTCTCGAACTATAGCTCTTGCATTACGAAGTATAGGAAGTGTTATACTTATGGAACATATCTTATTTCTTGAGATAAGAAAATCTTAATTTTTCTTCAAAACCAAATTTTAATATTAAAGGAGATTTTAATCCTAAATTCACCGTTCCACGCAAATGCAATTTAATTTCAATAAATAAATATCCACTCAAAATAAAACGTTTTCTAATAAAATTGATATTCGTAGCGAATGTCTTTTTTTTTCACTCATCAATGGTCTCAATGCGTTTATGTTAATTAGAGTCTATCTTGCGTCTAGGAAAATTTCGATGCAGAGAAGTCTGGTCCAGTTTCGCCTCCGAATTGGGATACAACATATATTTGGATTTTTCCTTACTAGTTGTTCCTCTAATCATCATGAGTGTAGTCTATTCGTTACTGATGAGAACAATGTGTACCGGTCTCAACGCCCATGGCCAAGGTATAAACTAAAGTCTCAATTTATTGGTTCACTAACTCCTCTAAAAATTTCAATTAATTTTGCTTGATAATTACGTTCTTCTCAGAAATTGAGTGTCGTCAGCACATTTTCCATCGAAGTCAAAATATTCAATTGGAAAACAGTGAAAGCTTTACTTCTCTGGAATTTGCATCAAGTTCGTCGCTTAGCAACAACCACCTGGGAAGAAATTCGAGACTGCAGGTATGAAAACTATTTATAGTTGAAATATCTTCGAGACAGATCTGTAGAAATTCATTTTAAACCCGTTAAACTATGTTTGGAAATGAAATAGACAAAAATATTTTAGAAAAGAAAGGTTAAAAGTTTAAGATTATATCGCTACCAATTTGAAAGATATTTCGTTTTCGAGGCTGATGATTTACAATTCTAAGGTTTCCAGCTCTCAATGAACGTGAATAAAGGCGTCGTATTCAATGGGGAAAAACACTCTCTTTGAAATTTAGCCTTTTCTAAAATTCTTAGCGATAGAAAAAAAGATTCCGGAGTATATTTACACAGCTCTGTTTTTAAATTCTTTGCTTTTTTATAGAGTCGTGCCTGTAGGACCTTGCTTGTACAAACAAACTATGGGAAATCCAGAAGAGCCAAGAGAAAGGTCATTCTGATGCTTTCAATTGTCGTTGTAACTTTCTTTATTTGTTGGACACCGTTGTACGTGGCGTACACGTGGCATATCTACAGTCCAACTACCATGAATCAATACATTGGTTCGACCGAATTCAGCGTACTTCAATTGATCGCCTTCGCGTCTTCTTGCTCCAATCCCATCACTTATTGCTTTTTGCACCAGAAATTTAGGGAGGTATTCAGCTCCGTTATAAAACGCCGACAGAAAAGGCGTTGGCAATCTACGCGCGAGAACCAAAATCGTTCCATTAACATGACCAGCGCTTGCAGTCTCAAGACATTGTCCATACAATTAGGTAGGCAAAGCCTCGTTTGTCACGTATTGCAACATAAGTTTGTCACTGGCTACTGAAGCTTGTCACGAAGTGACGTAGGTGAAACGTCGTAGATTCTTGTAAATTCTGATGATTCTTTTTCCTTCCAGCAGAATTGCCAAATATGGAAATTTAAGAAAAGGATTGCACGTCACAAGCTCAAAGTGTTTCGAGAAATATTTTGGTGAATTCGTCCAATAAATTGTTAATGAGCTTATATAATAATTAAATATTTTACGAGACATTGTATATTTGTATAACTAAAATTTTCCAATGTTTCTATACGAGACCAAGAAAATGTTAAATTATTAATTTGTTTTATACGAATTAATTTTTTAAAATGTTGTATATTGTCAAAGATTTATTTAAAATTTTATACCCCACCGAATTTACAAAATCGAATATGTAAGACTCAATCAGAAATTTATATCAAAAATGTATTTAAATATTATTTTACGTGTTGTAAATATAAAATGTTCCTAATCCTAAATAAATTCACACTACGTAAGATCATTAGTTTATTTCAACCTTTAATAACATCAAAAATTGTTAGATATTTTAGTTTGACACTTCTTGGTTTCTAAGAATTTAAGCTTTTCAGTTTTCTCTGTGTCTTGTGATTAATTTATTCAATTTCCAAAATTTATCAGGTACGTTACTAATTAGGAAGGTTAAAGCGAGACTACAACTTTGAAGGTTTAAGGTTTCTAAACGTTCAAAATTTCCATATAAATCTAAAAATACCTTTTATTTAACAGGAAAATTGCATTATTCCAACACCTATAGCCTGAGGAAATTTTACCTGTAACTTCACGTATGGTGACACATCTACCCTTTTGGGGCAAAAAAAAACATTGTGACACATTTCGCTATTTTCAATTCAAAGGGATTTTCAAAATTTAAAGTCCATGTTTCCCCAACCTTTCAAGATACTCAAATTTTATCCTAAAGGGATGCGGATTATACCTTTTCTTCGCTGTTTCACTTTAATTGGAGAAAAAGTACACCCTTGTTCAAGTAATTAGGTTTACAAAGCGAACTTGAAACTGTTCTATTATTGGAGGATACTTGAGGCGTAGCTCTGATGAGGGCCTAAAATTAGCAATTTGGTTTACTGCATAAAGTTTTCAACGTTTTTTAAAATTGTCGCTTCCTAACTATCAAATAGAAAAAAATCCATTTTCTTTATATTGATTTCGACCACAATAACCAAATCCAATAAAAAATATGTCCTTGGAAAGAAATTTTTAATATGCGAATTCATCGAATGCCGGATATCTCTTAACTAGCTAATGATAAAAATCTCATTATTTTCGCATAATTGGATAAAAGTGGAGAGGAGGAAGAAATCTTTTGGAATGGATTTATCTTTCTTGTCTCTTAAAATCCCATTTTCTTTCGCGAGCTTCCCACACATATAAAAAAAATAAGAACAAAAAAAGGAATTTTTCTGAGAGCTCAAAGAGATCCAAGGATTATATTTCCTATCGCATCATCCTTAATCGAATCTTATCCGAAATCTGCTGAAACTAACAGGTATTTTAACCGAAAATCAAAGCGAGATGTCACTATTTGCGCGGGAAAATCTTCCATCGGGCACCAACTCAACAAGCGCCTTAATCCTAATCGATATTAGAATTTTAGGGGGGGGGGGGGTTGGCAAAAGTTTCACTTGAAGCTAAGCGGACTGCAACCAATTTTTGGTTTTTACCAGTCCGAGCCCTGAGTATGTGGTTGAGGTTTACCGTTCACTTAACCAGTCGTAAACGACGATATAAGAACACGTGTATTCAACTTAATGAGTTAACGCGTCAAGAATGGAACAATCGAGACATAAAACACTTACCAACTCATGATTAAAAGTAATTTTTACTTCGCTATGGAGACATGGACAAATAATTTAACGTCATCAGAGGAGGATTGTCTCGTCTCGTCGGATGATTGTAATAAGAACAACAAAATGGTGCCCTTGAATGATGATGATATCATGGTGTTGAAGATTTTCTTCTATAGTTTAATATTCGTATTCGCAGTGGCCGGGAACTTGTTGGTCATAGTAACATTAACGAGAAATCGACGCATGAGAACAGTCACTAACGTTTTTTTGCTCAATTTGGCCATCAGTGACCTGTTACTCGGAGTCTTCTGCATGCCATTTACGCTCATTGGAAGTTTACTACGTGACTTTGTCTTCGGTGAGCCAATGTGTCGTATGATACCGTATTTACAAGGTAAGAAAAGCTACGATTTTGAACTTTAAACACTAAACCTTCAGGGGTTAATGTATAATAGATTTAAAAAACACAAGAAAAATTCACAATTCACTCAAACTTCCCCTACACACGATACTAAATAGCTAATGAAGTCTTTGAAAGTTCAAAGAGATTCAGGGGGAATTTGGGAAGTGGTTCCGACGTACCTTTGGTGAAGAAACATATCCACGGACGTCAGCATCTTATAACGACAACCGTGGGAGGGACAAAAGAATAAAGACCACAAAAGTAGTTGCGCAACTATATTTAACCTTGATATATGACACTAGCGCAGTAGGACAACGAGGAAGCAACTTTGCAGTTCGAATACCTGAAGTTAGTCTTGTTTTTGCCGGTCTATATAATGCGAAAGCTAGATCTAGGTAATAAAACAATGCATTCTACGCCTTTATGAAGGACATACTACGTTTAATATTGTATAAGGCATCGTACGAAAATGATGAAAAAGGGTAGCTTGCAATATCAAATTACTTCTTCCTGGGTAATCCCGGGGAATTATTATTAAAAGCGGGCGCAGCAAATGTATCGCAACTAAACATAGAGTCATTATTAAAAAGATACTGCACCCTTCCTTGCAACAATTTCAAATGAGATTCCGCGCGTTTTACTTAAGGTATAAGTGAAAGTAGAGGCTTTCTTAAGGTATAGCTAAAGACAGCAGCGCTGGGAAAGAAAGGAGTTAGTAAGACGCGCGTCCTTTCATTGAAACAGCCTTCTTATCAAAATTGGAAGGAGAGAAAGAGTCAAGTTCTTATCGACATGGAGCCAGATTGAAAAGAACAGCTTGCTTCTATTTACAACGAAAAAAATGTTCGAATAGCTAGAGCGTAAATTTGACACTGGTTGCTAGGAAGGGTTTACAAACTACGAAGGTGAACTGTCTCGGATTCTAAAATGTAACTCCAATGTTAAGAAACACTTTCAAAGGCTTGAGGAGCTGGACTGTTTTTTCTTCTCTGCTTAGTCTTCATTCAAAGTGTCAGACTTTTACGTAATGTATTTCTGTAACTTACGATTGTTACGAAGTATTTTAATTATTTTTCGCAAATATTTCAACGCCTTCCAAATTTTTCTCTGAAATTATCAAATTTTTGGAGCGAAGGGTAATTTTAAACGAGTCAAAAATTCTTGTCGTTAAGGCACATTCCTGAATGAAAAATAATTAAAAACCGCTGTCATAAGTCAAAAGAAGGCCCTGGATAGGCAGAACACGATAGTAACCATGGGTCATCTTGTTGTTGGGAAATAATATGGCAGTAAGCACTGGACCACGGATAATAAAAAGAGTTTGCCAGGACATTTATCATTCTATGACAAGTAGGCGTTTGCGACGCAAAAAAAGTCTGGACTTCTCTTCCGAACTATAGAATGACATTAAGGCGATTACTTAGAGTTTATCAAATACCAAAGTTTAGCGTGTCTGACGCTAAACTGTTTTCCGAGCTTTTAGGATAAACGTCAGGGTAAATTATGTAACAAAGATAAATCGAAGTAAAATTGGCTTCTAAAAGTTGTTACGAGGGCATTTAAAACTTGCTTTAGACTCAACGAAAATTTAATAATATTTTAAGCCTATTTAAAGGAAAATATTAGGTAACATAACATTATACTTAAATCCCTCATCGCAGTTTCAGGGAAGTTAATAACTATTTATTAATATACTTCTTTGGTTGGTCAGAAAGTAAACAACAAACAAGACAAGTCAAATAATAGCCTGCACGAATTTTATGATATATATATCTATCTCTGTTAGAAACATTCGACAAACCAAATTTGATTGATGACATCATAAATTTCAGATAAAAGCTTTTGACATTGTCTGTGTAGCTGGACACGACATGGAATAATTTATCTAAGTGGACACTGAAATAAATGGTGTGTCGTTTCAGAACAAACCACTCCTAAAAGTCAGAAGTTACAGTTAGTTCAGGGCCGTTTGCCGACGGAATTAAATCTATATATTATCAAACAATTCAGCACTAGGGAATCAATAAATTTAATCCAAGTATAGGTTATATTTACTCAATCTATAGTTAGTGAAATATATCCTTCATTAAAGGAAAAGTTCAGGAAACCTAACATTAGGCCTCAAATTAACGGCCTCGTTTAGAAGATATCGAAATGATTGATAAAAAAAATTATAATTTCCCTAATTACGATTAAAATCCAATTAATTGACCCAAAAATTGAAGAGAGCAGCCGCGCCATTTTTTAAAGTCACGTGATAAACTCGCACACACGCCGTTATTGGCCAAATGGCTAGCGAATAGGAAAGTTAGATTTCTCTACTGCAGACGACGATATTTATTGATATATTCAAGATTGACTTTCAGCATAGCCCACTAGATCACGCACATCACGACGCAAGCTGCTCGCGCTAAAGAATCCAGTTCAATCGGCCAAAAAGTGCAACTTTTGGATTCTTGGCGAGAAATTCGAAGTCAGCGAAAATTAACATTAAGTTCTATGGGATGAGGAAGGTTTTTTGGCCAGATCCTCTGTCCTATTGATCGAAATGACCTGAAATTTCAATGAGACGTGTGTTTTGACGTGTTTTATTAATCTTAAAAGGATTCAGCCTCTAGAGTGGATAGCTTTTTTTTTAAAAAAAAATTTTCATAGCCAAAATGATGGGTTCAGTGCTAAGACTGAATATATCTTCAGATCTACTGGTCCAAATGTCCTGAAATCTTAATGAGAGGTGTGTTAGAATCGTTTCTATTATATTAAAAAGGATTCAAGCTTTTAGAGTGGATAATTATTTCAATAAAAATTAGTTTCCAATGCCATAATTGTAAATTAAGAACTTAATGCACTATATCTTTGGATCTACTGGCCCAAATGTCCTGAAAATTTAATGAGAGGTGTGTTAAAATAATTTAACTTTCACTCCCTTTCCAAGATTAAACGTATTGCTTAAACATTACGCTAAAAATCTAAGAATTAAACAAAATTATAGGCCCTAAAGCCTAAAACACACCTATTTTGGGGAAGTTCAGAAGAACCCCTGTTTTTCTGCCAAAAGCACTTTATTATGTAAACGCAATTTTAGCTCAAAAATATATTATTGCAAAAATCACATATTTTACAAAACCAAAAATTAAGCATAGAAAAATCATGATTAAGAAACGAACTGAAAGGGGTTGGTGAAAAGTATCATAATACCAGTTGCAGTTGGTAAAAAACAAAGATTTAGTGGAGAGATAGTTTTAAATTATAATTAATTGTCATAGAGGTCCAAGAAGAAAAAGCTTCCTCGCAGCGATCCTCTTCTTGCTCAATGACATTCTGAAGCTTATTGAGTGGTGCTTGATCTTAGTTTTGAAGCTTTGTTTTAGCATTTGTCAACTTTTCTTATTTTGACGATATACTTTATATTTTAATCGATTAATCTTTTAAATGCCCCCCCCAACAAGTAAGGACAACAATTAAAAATCGCCAAGGGTTTTCGAGACATCTGCCCCTCTGCATGTTTACAAATCATAGAAAATTGGTTAAAGAGGTCTAGGTTTTATAATCTATTAATCCCCAAAAGGCATGTTTTGGACAAGTAGAATGGGGCTGGTTTTTTATCGCGGAAAAAGGTTGTAAGTACTTAATTTACAATTGTGACATGGAATATTAATTTTTTTTAAATATAATCGATTGTAACATACCTCTAATTAAATTTTCGGGACATTTGGGCCATTAGATTCAAAGATATAGTGCATTAAGTACTTAGTTTAAAATTATGACATTGGAACTAAATTTTTATTAAAATAATTATCCACTATTAAATCTTGAATCCTTTTTAATATAATATAATAGATTGTAACACACCTCTCATTAAAATTTCAGGACATTTGGACCAGTAGATCTGAAGATATATTCAGTCTTAGCACTGAACCCATCATTTTGGCTATGAAAATAATTTTTTTAAAAAAACCTTTCCACTCTAGAAGCTTGAATCCCTTTTAGAATAATAAAACACGTCAAAAGACACGTCCAATTAAAATTTCAGGTCATTTCGATCAATAGGACAGAGGATCTGGCCAAAAAACCTACCTCATCCCATAGAACTTAATGATAATTTTCGCTGACTTCGAATTTCCCGCGAAGAACCCAAAAGTTGCACTATTTGGCCGATTGAACGGGCTTCCATAGCGCGAGCAGCTTACGTCGTGATGCGCGTGATCGAATGGGCTATGCTGAAAGTCAACCTTGAGTATATCAATAAATATCGTCGTCTGCAGTAGAGAAACCTAATTTTCCTATTCGCTAGCCATTTGGCCAATAACGGCGTGTGTGCGAGTTTATCACGTGACTTTAAAAAATGGCGCGGCTGCTCTCTTCAACTTTTGGGTCAATTAATTGGATTTTAATCGTAATTAGGGAAATTATAATTTTTTTATCAATCATTTCGATATCTTCTAAACGAGGCCGTTAATTTAAGGTCTAATGTTAGGTATCCTGAACTTTTCCTTTAATTTTAATTCAAAATTTATCTTGAAACGCAATCCCAAGGAGTCGAACAAAATTAATGAGATGCGATCCCTAATTTGAAGTTAAAATTATTGAGTAGACAGTGGCTATAGTAGATTCCCAGTAGACAAAAGCTGAACTATAAACTTTAGCCTAAGATTCCGCAAGAGGACAATGTCGAAAATAAATGGGGTTTAGGGTCTTATTCAAATCTGACGTTTACATTGCTTACGCATTGATAAACAAGACGGCCCAAGGGCTCGTAATAGTAGCCATATCGTACGAGTGAATAGCCCCTCTATACCCTACCCTAACGAGTGGATAACCCCTCTATACCTTACCCTAATGAGTGAATAGCGCTATCTTTTTCAATGCTAAAATGATTTACCGTGCATAAAATCAGAGTGAATAGCCCCTCGATTCCCTACTCTAAACAGTGATTGAATTATAACCGTATAAATTTACTTATGCTGTAATTCTAATATTCCGGCGAATCGAAGAACAGATAGTTTTTAGTGATAATCCCCTCGATGAGTTTACAACAGACTTATGCCGATGCACACTTATCGCATCTTATAAATTTCTGACAAAGACTTATGCCCAGAAACTTTTGAAAGAGAAAGTTTAGTTATAGTGATTACGCATTTTAGTGATTATCCCCTCGAATTACCTTTAGCAATGCTAAAATGATCAGACGCATAACGCCCATTTAACACTATGTTAGCTCTATCTAAACCCACATTTGAATTAACCGCCAAAACGTTCCAGTCAAACATAACATAGATGACGATAGCTACCGAACGAGAACGAAACACATGAGGAGCGAGGTAGGAAACGGGGAAAATCGTTATCTATTTAATTAGCACCATGAGTGAATAATATGTTAGCTCCCTATAAGTTACTCAGGCTCCATAGGCGTAATGTATCCAGCGACTTCTTCTCATTTCGCCAGCGCGGGAAAAAATCCGAATGTTGCGCTCTCTCTTGTCGAAAAAAATCCCGCTCGTACGGCTCCTCGACCTCGAGTCGTCGGCTGCTTTTTCAACAAGCGAGTGTTTTAGTCGTGAATGTTTATGTTTTAACAATTTAACATTAAATCATGGCGTTTGTGTCAGTACTGAGACAAAAAAATGCAGGAACTCAATGCAATATACCGATATTGATAAAGAATTCTAAAGATATGAGTTGTTATTGTGACTTGAAACCAGAAAATTATACAACTAAGCTAAATCCAATCCACTTAACTGCTTTCTTAACCGAGCGAAATATTAGGCTGCTTAAATAGCTCCGATATCATTGACTAGCTTCCACTACACGCGCTTCCGGGGAAATCCCGGAAAGAAGAGTAAATAAGATTTTCGTTCACGTGGCGGCCGCAGAGCGTCGCATATAATTGGGAAGCCGGCGGCGCGGGAGAAAACGCTGGAGTATAAAAATGAATTGCCTGAGTAACTTATAGGGAGCTAACATATTATTAACTCATGTTAGCACATACATAAAAAAAATATATATATAAAAACCCCAAACATACAAATTCATAAGTATCCGACCCCACAGATAAAAATTCAAAAGTTTCCGACCCCACAGATTAAGAGGTACCCCACCCCACATCACCCCGACATTTTAGAGATAAGAATAAATAATAAAAAACTCGGGATTTCTATCAAGTCTCTATGGTTGAGTGGGTAGAGTGTTTGTCTTCTACACCAGCGGCCCGGGTTCGAAACCCGGGTCTGACCTGAAAAAATTTTAATTAAAATTAAATCTCTAACCGAGCCCAGTAACCCCTATGGGTGGGTTGTGGTAATATAACGTTCCTTTTAAGCTAAAATCTGACGATAACGAAGCGACAACCCCGGCCACTACTACTACTACTACTACTACTACTACTACGACAGCTCGGGTCAAACTAAGAGCCTATCGTATACTACGATATGGCTAAAAATAACCTTCAGTGAATGAAAAGGTACTAGAGAAAAAAGAAAGCCCACGGAAGATTTACAGTTTGTTTGGCCGGAAAGAGATACCGCGAAATAAACGTTCCCTCGAGCTTCTTGTATTCATAAAGTACAATGCTATTTCCCCCATAGACGAATAACAACAAGGACTAAAATAAAATCCAGGATCATCGATGATCATTCAGAAATGGAACAGATATCACTATTTTTGGTGAAGTGTATAACACCAAAACTTCATACTCTATTCCATCAGGAATACATAGATTTGAATCTTTAACGTGCAATTTCCGGTCTTTCTGCTTGAGCTAAAGGGGAGGAGATGTAGCAACCGTCACCCCTGACGTCACTCCTAATGTATTTGAACTTAGAGGCCAAGTGACAGTGATGAAGCTATCGACCTATCCGAGCCGAATTCGAATGTAAACAAGTTATCTATTGCGTTGTGTGAACAAGTAAGCCTAGGGTGAATAGACAATGAAACGCATGTAATATTTCACGAAATTAATTGTCAGAGTTTAAAAACGTTCAGATTAATTTATTGTAAATTGACATTCCTTTACAGTGCGTTTAAGATACTTAAAATTGCGAAAACAAAACAAACAACTACTACTGACTCTCCTTCGCGATTACATGCCTAGATTACAACTCTGAATGATAACAAAAAATAAATTTAGTCACGTGATTTAGATAACGTTTAAAGCATTAAAGTCTAACAATTCTAGTTATTTTTTGACCTAATTTTAATCTATTTTTTATAACAATATTTTACACTCCCCACCGATGGCGAAATTCTGAGTCCATCTTCTTGAGTTTTAACCAATTTCGAGGGGACATATTAGGTTAATTGTGTTTCGTATCCTCCATTAAATATGTCCAGCCCTAGTCAAAATTGTATGAATATGTTCAGCCCTAGTACAAACAGCTGTGCAAGCTTATAGCCAGCCCCTCATCATATAGCCAGCCCCTCATCATTTCAGTATTAACAGTAGGATCAGTCATGGCATAGGTTCCTCAATTGTAATGCCTTATCTCTTAATAAATTAAGTTTGTTTTTTAAGTTTATTATTATGATGCACATTTACTAACGATACACAAACCTCTCAAGAAACCCACACAACGAAACATGGTGTCAGAAGTGGGGTATCGTTAGTTATTTTCAACTTCACTATTTTCGCCGTTCTCTGTGCTCATAAACTTGTTAAGCCTTGGTCGCCACGTTGCCGAAACTCTACGGTACAATGTCGCAAGGTGCTACTCCAGTTCCTTCCACAATAGCCTCGTCTATTCCGCCACCAACACCAGTTTCTACTACTACTGGTAAAGTTGCAGAAAATTGGAAGTTCTTTCACTCGCAATGGCTCAATTTCGAAATTGCAACTGGACTTGATAAACAGACGGATCCTATACGCGTAGCTACACTCTTATCTGTTATGGGGAAAGATTGTTTTCAAATATATCAGAACTTGCCACTCACTGCTGCACAAACTGCTACAACAGGAGATATACTAAAGGCCTTAAGCGATCACTTCGAACCCCAAATCAACGTCATATATGAAAGGTTCATATTTTATTCGGCAAATCAACAAACTGAAGAAACTATAGATCAGTATGTACAACGCTTGAGAACACTTGCTCAATCCTGTGATTTTGGTGCTCTTCTCGATACCTTTATCAGGGACCGCATAGTATTGGGTACGAATAACTCCCAGACGCAATCTAAACTAATCAGAGAATCGAAGCTCACTCTCGACTCTGCTATTGCCATTTGCCGAACTAATGAACTAGCTGATCAACAATTGCAGCGTATCAACAAGCCAGACTCCGCATCAGCCTTACACTATATTCAGAAACCATCTCACAAAGGCCATACTAGGGAGCAGATGTATACTTCACCGAAACCTCCAAAAGCGCAACCGAGGAACATGTCTACTAAAGTACAGATGCTTCAAAAACCTTGCTATTATTGTGGCACTGTACACGCTCGGGAAAGAAACAAATGTCCTGCTTTTGGTCAAACTTGCTCAAGATGTCAGTCCAAGAACCACTTTGCTAAACAATGCAAGAATAAGACTTCATCTACAAAAAAGAAGAATTCTAAACTACACTACATTGACAACAACGAAGCTGATTCCTCTGACGCTTCAAATTATGCCATAGAAGATATTTCACTCCTTCAAGGAAAAGGAAAACAATGGTTTGTCAATCTTCAAGTTCTGGGCAAACAGAAACACTATACACTTAGATGCCAACTAGACAGTGGCTCAACTAGCAATATCTTAACTCGAAAAGATTATGATCAATTGCCTACTGATCAGAAAACGCCACTCACACTCAAGGAGACCTCCTTAACATGCTATAATGGCTCCACCCTAACTTCACATGGCATCACTACTGTCAACTGCCAATACAACAATCAAGTATTTCCTCTACGTTTCCATGTTGTTACTACTGACAAAGCTTCAATTTTGTCAGGTGACAGTTGTATTGAACTGGGATTAATAACTGTAAATGTGGATGCCAACAGCTCTGTCAATGCTATAACCACGAATCGACAAACTCCACTCACTAAAGAACAAATACTTACAGAATACTCAGATGTGTTTGAAGGACTTGGATGTCTAGCTGGAGACTGTCATCTTGAAGTAGATCCGAATATTAAACCAGTCCAACACAGACCACGTAAAGTTCCTGTAGCTCTGAGAGAGGAACTACAAACTCAAATTAATGAACTCGTCTCTCGGGGTGTTCTTGAAAAAGTCACAGTTCCTACACCATGGATCTCCAGTATGGTCGCCGTACGAAAAAAACGCATTCGAATTTGTTTGGATCCTAAAGACTTAAATGCAGCTCTCAAAAGGCCCAACTATCCTCTTCCAACAATAGAAGAAATCCTTCCACGACTGACTAATGCCAAAGTCTTTTCGGTCCTCGATGCCAAAGATGGTTTTTGGCAAGTCAAGCTAGATTCAGAAAGCAGCGACTTGACAACTTTCTGGACTCCTTTTGGACGGTACAAATGGCTCAGAATGCCATTTGGTCTTTCAACCGCTCCTGAAGAGTTTCAAAGGAGACAACACGAACTTTTGGAAGGTTTACCAGGTGTCGAAGATATTCATGACGACATTCTAGTCATAGGCTATGGAGATACACTGGACGAAGCAATCAGTAACCACGATGAAAATTTGATCAAGCTATTGGAAAGAGCTCGCGAGAGAAATCTACGTTTGAATAAAGCAAAACTACGCCTACGTCTCCCTGAGGTAACATACATTGGCCATGTACTATCGGCTCAAGGAGTAAAACCAGATCCGGAGAAAACTAAAGCGGTACTAGACATGACTCCACCGCAAAATGTCACAGCTCTTCGCAGCTTTATTGGATTTACAACTTATTTGGCCAAATTCCTACCCAAACTCTCAGATTATCTCGAACCTCTTCGTCAGTTGACACACAAAGACGCTACATGGCAATGGGGAAAGAATCAAAAACAAGCTTTTGAAGCAATCAAGAAACTAGTTGTGTCTTTCCCTGTTTTGCGCTACTACAATGTCCATGAACCTGTTACAGTACAATGTGACGCCAGCGACATAGGAGTAGGCGCCACGATTCTTCAAAATAACCAACCTGTGGTTTTTGCTTCACGGACATTGTCTCCTACGGAACGCCGCTACGCGCAAATTGAAAAAGAATGTTTAAGCATAGTCTTCGCATGTCAACGATTCCACCAATATCTCTGTGGACATCCCAATATAACAATAGAAACTGATCATAAACCGCTTGAGTACATCTGGAAGAAGCCTCTTCTCTCAGCACCCAAAAGATTGCAAAGCATGTTACTCAAACTGCAGAACTATAACCTCACAGTAACATACAAGAAGGGTCCGGAAATGCTAATAGCTGACTGCCTCTCAAGAATCCCGTTTCCTCTCCAGAACAATCAAGAGGAACAGGAAACACATGCTGATTACGTTGTCTTCGCACTCAGAGAAGAAAAACGCTATAATCAATTTTTGGAGAGCATAGACCATGCTGATCATGTACAAGTCTCTAACAAACAATTGGATAAAATCGCACGTCACACTAGCCAAGATCCAACTTTGCAAACTCTGATTCACACAATCGCTAATGGATGGCCCAATCGAATCGGAAAAGTTCCTTCAGAGATTCGCCACTTTTTCTCGTTTCGAGACGAACTAACAGTTGACCACGGAATTATCTACAAAGGTTCCCGCATTGTCGTACCACAGTCGATGTATGCAGAAATTAAAGACATCCTCCACTCTAGCCACGTTGGAATTGCAGCGTGTATGCGCAAAGCTCGAGAATCGGTTTATTGGCCGCATATGGAAGAACAAATGAAAGAACTTGTCTCCACATGCGAAACGTGTAATGAATTTCAACGTGCTCAACAAAAAGAACCGTTACTTTCTCTACCTCTACCAGAGTTACCATGGCAAAACGTCTCTATGGACCTATTTACCATTGATGCCAACTCAAAAAAATACCTCGTCACAGTGGACTCGTATTCCGATTTTTGGGAACTAGATCAACTCCCTGATAGTCAAGCCGATTCAGTAGTTGAAGTATGCAAACGCCACTTTGCGCGCTATGGAATCCCAAAAACTGTTCTGACCGATAACGGCCCGCCTTTCAACAGTCAAACCTTCAAAGAGTTTGCAGATCTATGGGGCTTTGTTCACAAGACATCCTCCCCTTATTATCCAAAAGGGAATGGTAAAGCCGAATCTGCAGTAAAAATCGCCAAGACGCTCCTCACAAAACTGGAACAAACTAAGAAGGACTTTTACCTCGCTTTGCTTGAATGGCGCAACACACCGACAGAAGCACTTCAAACGTCACCAGTCCAACGTTTGATGTCTCGTCGCACTCGATCACAAATGCCAATGGCCGCTTCACTACTCAAACCGCAAGTTCCTCAAAATGTCACTACCACACTCCAACACAAACGTCAGAAGACTAAACAAATCTACGATCGAAATGCTTCCCCACTCTCTACACTCATGCAAGGTGATGCTGTATGGGTCAAGCCAACTCCCTCCAGCAATACGAAGAAATGGTCCAAGGGTATTGTTCTAGACCAGGTTGCGGAACGATCATATTTAGTCAAACTTGGAGACCGCGTTTACCGACGCAACAGAGTTGTCCTCCGTCCCGTTCACCAACCTCGATCAACGCGCCCTATTGACTCTCAACTACCTCCTGCGTTGAACAACCGCACAGAACCACCACCTGTTGGTCCTATTATTCCCATGTCACGCCGATACCCTCACCGTATGGTTTCACACTCTACTCAACCGACTCCTCCCGCTACACCGTCACCATCTAGCACGGCATCGTCACCTATTCATCCTTCATCGCCGCTGACAAGTCAGTCACCGCCTGTCTTACACCCGACCACCACCTCAACTCCAACCCCATCAGGATCAATTCCAACCTCGCCTTCGAGTACCCGTCCGCGTCGCGTACATCGTATGCCGTCCCATCTTAAAGACTATGTTGTTTCAAAATGATTTTTTGTGATTTACTTTGTTTATGGATCCTATGACCATATTTAAAAAAAAAAAAAAAAGAAAGATGTTTCGTATCCTCCATTAAATATGTCCAGCCCTAGTCAAAATTGTATGAATATGTTCAGCCCTAGTACAAACAGCTGTGCAAGCTTATAGCCAGCCCCTCATCATATAGCCAGCCCCTCATCATTCAGTATTAACAGTAGGATCAGTCATGGCATAGGTTCCTCAATTGTAATGCCTTATCTCTTAATAAATTAAGTTTGTTTTTAAGTTTATTATTATGATGCACATTTACTAACGATACACAAACCTCTCAAGAAACCCACACAACGAAACAAATTGGACGTTTGATGATAACACTGCTTGGCAGCCGGATTGAACAAGATCGGATTTTCCCGTCTCTGCCCTCGTTCACCTCTTCGACTCTGACCAACTTCCAGATGTGACGGGGAAGACTATCTTCTTTAAGCAACGCCATCTCGCCAGGTTGAATGACATGAGTTGATGTTCGTCTGGATATTTCGTGTGCTGACTTTAACTCGAGAAGGTACTCCTTTCGCCATCTCGTCCAAAATTGAGACAGTAATTTTTCTTGGTGTCTCCATCTGCGTCATAATTCATCCTTGCTTTCCCCAATAGTCAGATTTGTCTTATTATCCGGAGGTAGTGATAGTATTCGACGACCAATTAGAAAATGTGCAGGCGTTAAAGGTTCTTCACTAGTGTCTTCACTGATATAGGTTATGGGACGAGAGTTCAAGATAGCTTCAACTTCCGTTAGTACAGTGGTTATTTCTTCGAAATTTAAGTATGATCGACCCAGAATCTTCTTAAGACAGAATTTCGTTGAACGGACTAAACGTTCGTAAAAACCGCCCCACCAGGCAGCACGCTCTATAATGTATTTCCATACGATTCCTTGTTGGCCAAAGAATTCCTTGATCTCGTCGTTCTTTATTCGCTTCCAAAGCAATCCCAACTCCCGATCCGCTCTTTTAAATGATTTTGCGTTATCGCTGTATATGACCTTGACCATGCCTCGCCTCGAAATGAATCTTCGGAATGACAGAAGAAACGATTTAGTCGACATGTCAGAAACCAATTCTAAATGGAGCGCTCTCGTTACACCGCAAGTAAAGAGTGCTATGTAAGATTTGCTCTTTTCCTTCGAATCCTTGGTGTAGATTGGTCCGGCAAAATCGAGACCGGTGACCTCAAATGGCTCAGCTTGCCGTATTCTGTCCGCTGGTAAGGGCGCAGTATCTTCTATGACCGGTTTTACACGAAGTTTCTTACAAATTAGGCATTGGCCAAGTCGTTTCTTGATCTGTTGTCTTGCTTTTATGATCCAGAATCGTTCTCGAATTTGAGCTAATGTTGAAGTCGTTCCTAGATGCATCACTTGTTCATGAGCCAGGTCAATTTGCAGTTCAGAAAATCGGTTCCCGCCGGTAAAATAATGGGGTGCTTTGGCCAAATGAAAATTCGGAATGTTGTAATCGACCGCCATACGTATAACTTGGTCGTCGTCGAGAAATGGATTGTATTTCATCAATGAAGAATTTTTAGGCAAAAACTTCGTTAAGCTTTAAGC